>JACJUM010002809.1:12548727-12562073 GCA_020976665.1 Heortia vitessoides
CCCCCCCCCCCTCCCTTCGTTCTGATGCAGGTACGGATCTCGCATAAAGCCTGAGTGGCATTTTTTCTAATAAAGGAGATCTTGGAAATTCTCGGAAGCGGTAATTCTCGAAATGCTTTTTCTGGACAAAAGAATTCTTTGTTCATTGTATAACAGCAGGTAATGTCTGTGTACTAAGAGACAGATGATTATAAAAAATCCGTAGTAGGTAATTAATTTTGCACTCAACGCCGACTGCATTAAAGTTTCATATCGATTGCTAAATTTTGATGTGCATATTTAAAAATTGCTATTACAAACTACAAAAATAAATTTAGAACAATATTAGATTTTTAGTATTCACAACTATTAGGACTGAATTAACCGGTGGGTACCGGCGGAGTAGAATAGTAACCTACCGACCGACCTAACCGACAGATAGCGGTATGGCAAAAATCCCCCTATCTTGGAAAGGTCTATGTCCAACTTGCTATGGCTTTTATGCTGATGATGATGAAACGGCTAGGCCGAATTTGATGGGACTTCAACTGGCAGATAACTGATATATAAAGGAGTAACTTAGGTGATATAAAATTAAGAGCGAAGATTAAGCGGAGAATAAAACAAAAATATGCCTAAAACGGGCGGAAAATATACGCTTTCGTTGCGTGCGCTCCGTGAACGGTTGAGGTGACGCAAAAATAATGTAGGAGAGAAATTTTCTCCTTTTAAGACTAAAAAATGATCTCGACAGCATAAATCTATCTCTTAAGCTAAACTCTCTACTGAAGTTCCACGTGGACGAAGTCGCAGGCACAGTTAGTCTTCCTAATAAAATAACGTTTTACCAAGTAGTTAGTCGTATCTACTTGAAAATCGCACCAAAACTTGTTTTTATTTTCATTAGTGTCGGTGTTACGTTTAGGAATCAATAGACAATCGCGAATCGATAATTTTGATTAAGAGTAGAAAAGTATATCTGAGTGACAATAGCTTAACGATAATTCAAATTTAGAATAGAGTAGTATCTCTGAGGTACCTTATGGTAGATCAAATGCAACAAGGCTAAAATGGGCAGCATTCACTATACGCTTTGCAATTAAGGGCAAAACTCCCCCTTTTTGGGGAGGGCTAGCAGTGGACTTTATATAGCCGCTATGATGATAATTAATTCTAGTGCGGTCACAAAAAAAGTCTCAAAGAATAACCATATAGTGTTCTGACTGTGATTTATTTGTTTCAGGTAATTTCTCTTTTTATTTCCATGACCCACTGACAAAGGAGTCCAACCTTCAACGGAGGTAACCCATAAAAGTCAATGATATCGCCTTTAATAATAACAATAATAATGAACATAATATTTGAACAATGTAACATATTGTCTTATATACACAACACAATATATATCTGGTATACATAATATATAAACACAGCTTGCCTGACATCGCATATATAGTACGCAACAGTGGCACCTATAAATAGAAGGACAGTCATGGCTTCCGTGTTACGTTGACGCCGCGCATCTGGATTGTTATTTGGTCAACTAGAACCGGTTGTCGCGGTTCACTTTTTTACCAGTTTTTCTACCTTAGCCGTGGGGTACCGGTCCCTGCTACAACTCTCGTCCCTGCTATTCAGGGAATGATTTAGTCTATGTTTTTCTTCATCATATCAGCTATAAGACGTCCACAGGACTTAGGCGTCCCTAAGTAATCTCCAATAGGACCGGTTGTATACGGCCTGTGTCCAGGGCGATTTTGCGGTTTTAGTCAGATCGTCTATCCATCTTGCCGGTGGACGCCCTACGCTGCGCTTGCCGGTACATGGTCTCCATCCCAGAAAGTTACGATTTCGTCGGCCATCGGCTCTGCGTACCAAATGCCCTGCCCACTGCCAGTTCGACTTACTATGTGTTCCAATCTATAAATAATCTCTATGCCAATTTTCGTTTAACCGTTTTTGCGAGAAAGAGTAATAAAACATCTGTACAAACTTTTAAATTTAATAATAAATTTTAGGATATATACATATTTATAGATATTAATTATAATACATTCACACGATATCTGATATTTTGAAGTGATTCCGAGATATTTGTCAAACAGCTGGGAAATTACAAATGTAATACTTTAATACGTATAAGTAACACTTAGACACAGAATAAATACAATTATTTGTCATATGTGTTTCTCCCGAGTGTGATCGAACCCACGACCTTTGAAGCACAAGATAGGATCATCTCTATCTGCGCCATCGAGATCAACAATGTATTTATATAAAAAGAGTAGCTGACTGACTTATGAATGCAGAGCCCAAGGGTTAAAAACACGAGAATTTGATAAAGAAAAGAAAAAACATTAAAATTTACCTTCTAAAGGAGCAAAACGGGGGTGTAAAGTTATAATAAAACTTTGATGTTAGTAGAAAGGTTCTCCATTGAAAGTCGTGTAACACGTGTAAAATTATTTTTTTAATTATCATCCCTTAAGGGGGTAAAAGTGTGCAATGTTAGTATCAAAGTTTTACAATTTCATTGATAATGTCATAAATATACGTTGCAGGATAAGACTAAAAACACGATGCTAGGACATCTAAAGCATTACGAGCTGGGATGTTTATAAAATATTACCAAGCATGATTGTCAACTACATACGAACAATCGATTCAATAGCGACAACTACAAAATGTCAGTCATGCAGTCATGTTCTAAATCGACTTTTGGAAATTCAACTGGCAACAATGTTTGTTCCTATATATTTTTAACTTTTGTTAATAGTTTCAAGTAAAAACGGTTTTAAGTTTCAATAATATTTGTTAAAAAACGCTTAAACATATTTACTAATAAAGCTATTACGATTGAATTGTTTGTATTTTCTTTGTTGTTCTTCCTTTAAACCTGCACGTAGTCCTTTACGACAATTGGATTTATAATCATGTCTATAAGCCTTTGAATAGCTTGATTACAAAGATAGATGACATGTTAACGTGCTCTTTAATTCTTTTATTAGATTTTTGTATAAATTATTTAGGTTGATGATGGGCCCGTTGGCGAAGATGGTAGTGATCGTATCTGGTATGTGGGTTCGCGTGGAGATAGAATAAGCGAGGACCTAGGGCAAATATTTATATAATGAGATTTGTATTTGTTCTGTGCCTGGGCGTTGAATATATGTATTTAAGTATTATATTTTTGAAGCCTCTGTTACTTGATGTCCGAAATAATAGTCCGAAGTAATATCCGACTCCACGGAGTCGGGTTAATGTATAAGATGTTGTGTTAATTTATTATTTTATGCAATTTGTTTCGTATGTGACGGGCTTGGTGATGCAGATGGTAGTGATCCAATCTTGTGCGCTAATTGTCTTGGGTTCGATGCCCACCGAATCGGTGTTTGTCTGTAAAATATGTGTTTAAGTATGACTGTAAAATATGTGTGATATTCCTCTGTGGTTTGTCGTCCGTAAAACAAGTGTTCTAAGCGACTTCTCTGAGACTCAGGTCGATGATAGTGCAATACCGCGTAAGTAACAGTTACAAATAAAGATGAAAATTCAATTATAAAAGATGGAGAATCGGCCTTATTAACTTAAGCTACATACGCGGTATTGAAGTATAATCGACGATATGTCATTCTAATTAAGCCATTTTTAAAGGAGTATAATGACTGGCACGCGTGTCGCTACATATTAATAAGTGTAGAGGGCAACGCTCGGAGTCGCTTTCCACAAATCAGGAATGAGGAGATCCGCAAAATAGCTAAAGTTACCCACATAGGGTAGTCACATGAGGTAGATCTCATACAAAGGTACTCGTCTGCATCGGTACCTCACTCTCATATATATCTACCGGCAAACAGCAGTGTTTGCATTGCTGTGTACCGATTTAAAGGGTGAGAGAGGCAGTGGAATTACTGGGTAATGTGACAGAGTATCTTCAAGTCACAAGGTTGGCAACGCGCTAGTGATATCCTTCTGATATCACGGGTGTCTAGAGCCTGCCGAGTCGCTTTATATCACGAGGCCTGTATGTTTGTTTGTCGATCTAGTCTTAAAAAAGCGGAAAGGAAAGAATAAGTTGAAATTAACTCGGACGAAGTCGCTAGGCACAGCATATGTTCTAGTTGATTATATTCAAGTATTTGTCTTTTTCCATCCAATGTTTAATTCATATGTTTAACATTTGGCTTCTCTGAGTCCACAATAAAGTTTATTGCCCTTTTCTATAATTAGTGCAGCTGTCTTCTTTGGTGTTTTGATGACGATAGGCTGTTAAATGCGCGGTTCCGGGTTCGATCCAGATCATGTATATTTGTGATAATTAAAATAAAAAAGGTTTATGTTGTTTTGACTCTACTGTAGATGATTGTAAATATACTTAGAAATCTGGTGTATATGAATTGGTAAGGTTGAAATCTGTCTGTATTGAAGATATAATAAGAATTTTTTTTCATTAGAAAAAATGTTTCGACGTGTACTTTATATAGTAATAATAACAAAAATGTATGTGTTTATTTGTAACGCCTTCACGGCTTACCCACCGAACCACATAACGTGAAATTTAATTTGTATATACATTAAAGTCTGGAGAAAGATATAGGCTACTAAATCCCGGGAAGGAGCCCGCGGAATGTGTAATAAAATGAATTCAAAACTGCTTCAGTATGAAGTTGGTAAAGAAGACAGCGCGCGATGCATTATTTATTTATAAGTCCAAATGGGAGCAACGAATTCTATTGACCTTTGCTTAAGTTGAAAGACACACCTACCAGCAGGCTGCGCGTACGCACCGCGTTTCACCTTTGTCACAATCGTGTAGACATACAATTAATAGTGTTATTTTTATTTGTAAATTATTTATTTATACTTAAAATATCTATTGTAGATTTTAAATTGCTAAAAGACACAAAATATTGTCTTTTTAACGGTTAAAAAGTCGATAAAGTATCCGTCAATACATACATACATACATCACGCCTGTGTCCCACCGCGGTAGGCTCCACTTGTTACGATCTTGGCATACCTCTCTTGCTTTCCTTACTCACATTAGTCTCTTCATATACCTACGCTCGTTTATTCTTGGTACTTCTAATATATATGATTAATTACAATATTACTCAGATGACCGGCGACCCTGGTGACCTTATAGGGTTATATTGTATCTCATAATTAAGGATTTATAGTTTCAAGACTGGCAAGTCGTTTCAAGTAAAACTATTTTTGTCGAGTCAATAAACATACTGCTGAACTGCTGCATGTAAATACTGCTGAACAAATGCCTACGCCACGAAAGGAGGGCATTGACCATAATTGCCGCGCTGGGCAAGCGTGGTGGTAACGGGCATGCTGCTGCCCATCCCCGCCCTGTTTCATTTGGGCTACTCTATTCCGGGTGGATATGCCGCCACCTATCAGTATACCTCTTTATGGCTTTGTATACGGATGGGGAAACACTACCAACGAATCCGCAGTTAAAATAAATCGGGGATCTTTAGCGCCAATGGTCGTGGGTTCGATTTTCACCCAGCACAAATATCTATGTGAGTAATTCGTTCGTTTGTTCTGTATCTAGGTGTTAAATATGTATTTCAGTATTATATTTGTGTTTCCTCTGTTGTCTGATGTTCGTAACACAAGTGCTTTAAGCGACTTATCACGGAGTCAGGTCAATGTATGAGATGTGTGAAATATTTGTTCTCTCAGATTATCTTTCTTTATATTATACAATTGCATCACCAGAAACATGGTGTCGCTGTCCAGTCGTGTTCGTCAACCCCTTATTTTGATAAGGAATAAGCAATCTCCCATCGCCGATTTAGGTCATCGCCTTTGTCTTGTGGCCATTTGAATGAGGTCATGGGGTATTGTTCGACTCTTCTACACATTCTGTGTCATTCTAAATGGCTAGTAATTGTTATGTTTATCATTTTGATTAAAACTTCAATTGACTATGTTTTTTAATCAATGATTTTTCATTAGACCAGGTCGACGAACAAGCAAACGGTCCGCGTGATAGTGATCGTCACCGCAGCCTATCGACGCTCATAATATCACAAGGATATCACCAGCGCGATGCCAACCTTTTATGTCACTTTACCCAGTAATTTCACTGCCTCTCTCACCCTCCAAATCAGAACAGCAATGCGAACACTGCTGATTGCCGGTAGAAATATATAGAAAATAGAGAGTGAGGTACCAATGCACAGAACCTTTGTACGAATATACGTTACATAAAATATATAACTTGTGTGTCGACCTGGTCTAATATAATAAAAAAATAACTACTAATACATAAATACGACTCGTATGTATATCAGTATCATTATATATATATTTGTATAATCTACTTTTTCACTGACATTTCAA
Organism: Heortia vitessoides; assembly: GCA_020976665.1. Lineage (NCBI taxonomy): Eukaryota > Metazoa > Arthropoda > Insecta > Lepidoptera > Crambidae > Heortia > Heortia vitessoides. The sequence goes on from JACJUM010002809.1 coordinate 12,555,070, forward strand.
TGGCTTCCTCACACACTCCGAGGCCTGATCAAATATTTGAACGTTGATCCCATCCTATCTTGACGTGGTTGTATTCATAATTATTTGCTTTATTTAAATTATCTAAATTTAATCTACGTGGGAATGTTGTATAAATGTGACAGTATCTGACTGTCTGTGACCATTTTCTGGACTTAACGGCAGAATTGATTTTGATCTATGATTTCTTACCTAGGGAAGGCTACGGTTGATCCCGGGATTCCTGCGGGATATTGATGGGGTACGGTGTTACATCTATCTATATCTAATATATGAAATTCCAGTGCCACAGTTTATTTTTCAAATATTTATATTATTTTTTATATTATGAAGTCAGCAAGCACCGCCGCCTATAGACGCTTGTGTCATCACAATGATATCATAGACCGGAAGGAAAACACCGCCTCCGACATATCCACAAAAATATTTTTCTTTATAATTTTTTTTTTTATTTAAATATTTCTTTTTAACGCAAATTAACTTAGTATTTCTTTCCCTTTAATAAAGAACAAAAATCATTTCAAATTTGAATTAACTTAGCAAAACTCAAAATATCAGATTGTAGGTCTCAGGAATATCAGACAGACGTATATTTTCTTAGTCGAATATAAAAAACCTTAATCGTTATCTAGAGGTTTTTTCTAATTTAATCATTAACTAGAATCATTTAATCACTATCACTAATGGTTAGTCAAAAAAAAAAAATAACTACTGTTTGTCGACATCATAAAAACGACAAAACGACATTGGACTAAAACATGCTATGGCACGAGCGCTTAATGACTATGTCAAGAGTAACAAGACACTAGGTCTTAGGACGGCGGTTCAAGACCTAGCTATCGAGATCTAGTGCTCTAACAAGTGGATAGGTTTCAATGTCAACGAGGCACTTTATTGCTTGATAGAGTATGAATAGATAACCGCATCTACTTTCATACTTATATAGGTGTTATTAGGTTTCTGCTTAACTCCAAAAGATGGCGTTGATAACTATGAAGTGCAATCTAAAGCCCTCGACCCCATACAAATTTTGAATAGTGACAATATTTCTTTGTATATACGTGATTATTTTATTGATTTTAATGCATTGGAATGCGCTCGATTTTATCATAGCAGAATAAAGTCTGTGGTGCATATACTCTGAAAGGGAAGAGTGTGGGTTCGAGTCTCGAATGATATCTTATTGAATGTAATATACATATCTAATCCTTGAAAGCGTGGATTATTGTTATTAACATGTCTATGAGAAATATAATGTTCTTTAAAGATAAACCAAATAAAAATATTTTTAAATGGGCAGATAGTAAAGAGATAATGAGATATGAAATTTCGAGGGACATGTTCGGATAGGGTATCATTATTGACCATCCAATTACGATAAATATGGTCAGGATAGATGTTTTTCTCTATGATTGTTTATTGATGATCTATGATTTAGTTGGCATTTTTATATTTCCTATTATAATTTGTTATCTTTAAAACATGTGGATTAATGTAAATACTATGCTACAAGTATTTTTTTTATTAAATTAGTTCCCACGTCAATACCGCAGTCATAAAGGAAGCGATGGTCACTGTGGTTTTAAACAGATAGTCTATGGGGTAGGCGAGTTATTATAATCATACCAAAAGTAGTATAATTAAACCATTTTTATAAGGATAATAATGTGGACTGACACTGTAGCTGCATATAAACAAATATAAAGAGGGCAATGCTTGGAATCTTTTCGCGAAAATCAGGAATGAGGAAATCCGTAAATAAGCTAAAGTAACCCCAAAGTTACATAGGGTAGCCACATGAGGTAGACCTCATACAATGGTAGTATGTATTCATACCTCACTCTCATCTATTTCTACTGCCAAATAAAATTACATTGCTGTGTTCCGGTGTAAAGAGTGAGAGTGATAGTAAATTTTCTGGATAATGTGGCATAATATCTTCAAATCATAAGGTTGGCAACGCGTTAGTGATATCCTTGTGATATTACGAGGCTGCAGTGAAGCTTACTTATTGCTAAGTTATGTTTTGTTACACAGTATAAATTTAAAGAACCGTCAATTCTACCATGTTGGAATCAAATATCTCGGCAGCCTTAAAATCTGGTAAGTAATCTTTTATTAAATTAGGAAGCTTGTGTTAACTTTAACGCTCATGTGACGTAACCTCATCAAATTGGTTACGGTTACGCACGGATTGTTAAGCCTATATGTCTACATTGTCTTCCTGTTGTCGTATCAACTTGACCGATTCAAGTTTGACAGATAGCTGTCGTCATGGTTTCTTCCGACACCTTCAATAATCTTCGTAATGTTTATGCAAATTTAGACAAAACTTATTGAAGTTTACTGAAACCTTTATGGGTGAAAATTGTATAAACATCTGTTTAGATAAGTTCTTTTGATAATTATAATTATAGCTATTGGAAGTCCACTGCTGGACATATGCCCAGCCTCAGAAAAGAGGAACGTTGCCCATAATTACCGAGCTAGGCAAGCGTCTCGGTAATTGTAGAGCGTAGCTTCGCGACTGGGATTCTGCTGCCCATCCCTGCGCATTTGAGCTGCACTGTTATGGATGGATATACCGCTATATCGATCAGGCGATAACGTCAAGTTGTTCTACGATTATCTCCTTGAGATTATTTCTGGTAAATCGTGGAAAGTGGGCAGGAATAAATTTTAGAAAGATATACATAGTGTTTTATTTATTCAATATTTATTCACACAACATCTCATACATTGACCTAACTTCGTAGTAAGTCGCTTAAAGCATTTGTGTTACAGACGGTCAAACTACAGACTTTCCCAGACAGAGGAGAAACACAAATATCATCATATAAATATTTGCTCTGGGTGGGAATCGAACCCAGACCCCTGGCGTGTAAGATAAAATCTGCGCCATTGGGTCTGTCAAATCGTATTGAAGTTTACTTAAACTTTTATTCAGTGAAAATTGTGTTAACATCTGTTGAGTTAAGTTTACCTCAACAGATGTTCACACAATTTTCACTGAATACCTCAATGCGCCTCTACCACATAGAGGCGCATTGAGGTATTCTTGATAATATGTATTGAAAATAAAAAGTTGTACTTCGATTATCTCTTTGAGATTCTATTTCTAGCATATTGTGGAATGTGAGTAGGAATATTTTTTATATCTTCCGCATTTTATTGGTATATTTATCTTTCCTCTAGAGGCTAAGAAGGTTTTTTGAATTAAAAAAGTTCAAATCTTAACGAGATTTCATGTCAGTCATAAAAAGTCCACTATTGGATATAGGCATCCCCAAAATAATGTGCGAAGCGATGTTGCGCTCTTCAATTGCCACCACGCCTGCCCAGCGCGAAAATTACCGGCACATATCCCGCTTTCTTGAAACGACCTACGTCGAGCAGTGGACTTCCGATGGCCAATATAATGATGATGATGATGTATTCTATTGAAACTACCCGATCCGGGTTTATCCGGCACACAGTGATCCTAACAATTGCTATTACAGCAAAAAAAATGGATTTACTTTCCGACGGTCAAAAGTTCAATTGGCGTAAGGGACATAAGGGCAAAAATGTTTGTATTTATTTATTTCTGAGTTTTGTTAACGGTTTCAAATAAATTAAATTTTAAGAAAGACAGCTCAAACTTCATTAGAAAAGCTTTTCAAATGATAAAGATATGAAAAGTAAATTGTATTTATTTTCTGTTTTGTTCTTCCGGTAAACCTGCACATAGTCGCTTACGGCAATTGCATTTATGACCATCAAACAATTGAGTGATTGATTTTTATTTATGTAAATAATATATATTAATCGCCCGCTATATGCCTGCTAGTATTAAGAGATTTTTTTATGATTATAAAAAATACAATTTTCCTAAAAAATATGTAATAAAATTAGGGTTAGATAACCCTCTTCACTTAGGGGTATGAAAAATAGATAATAGCAGATTTCCAGACCTACTGAATATACATATAAAATTACATAAGAATCGGTCAAGCCGTTTCGGAGGAGTATGGTAACTAACACTGTGCCACGAGAAATTTATTTAATAAATTACGAATACTGTTAATAGTTGAAATCTCCTAATTTCAATTTAAATATAATAACTGATATTTATTATATTGTATATATATATGTAAGGAAATAGCAAAATTTTCTTGTTTTCCGTTTCTTCCGAATAAAATATAGTATTTCTTTAACGTATCCAACATTGACGTCACAAAAAACGTGTAAATCATAGAAAACCCGTGTCACCTCTGACCCTTGAATATAATTATTAACCGAATGACGTTTGTGACAAAAATGACAAAGTAAAATTAATTAATTCCAATGCAGAGTTAAAGACAATTGTATGTTAAGTGATTGGAGTAGATTGTCTGGATTCATTTAATGCCTGTCTGTCCGTCTGTCGTCAACGGAATCAATTAACGTATTTATGTACTTTAATAGCAAATTGTGTGGGTTTATTTCGTTGTCATTGATGTGATGAAATATATAATTAAGAGTCAGATTAATAAATGTTGTTGCGTAATGTGTAATTACCTTCAAACATTTTGAAAAGTACTAAAACCTTATTGCGTGTAGTATGTATTCATACGTGTGGTTCTTTTGTTTTAAAATGCGTCGTATCGTCCTAATCTTAGAGTTGATATTTCAATGGTGTTCCTGAATGTTTCAATGAACATACTTTTTATTTATTTGTTTATTATAGATGCACTTAGAGATTACTATCATACCTACTAATATTTTTAATTAATTATAATATTTTAAAATTAATTAATAAAAATATTTACTAGACGGTAGCCTAGGAGATGTCTACGCTTTTTATTTTTTAATCAAACAAGACGTAAATAATGATATAGAATACAAGCAAAGAATAATTAATATGATTATTTTTTTCGCTCTAGCCGATTATGATATTTAATGTAGAGGCTGAGGAAGACTCGGCCGTCAATATTTTAGAAATTTTCCACTTTAAAATAGGAAATCTATTACTAAAAACATCTATGTCTTTGCTACTGCGTTTTATTTATTTTTTATTTTTTGTGTAATTGAACTACCCGTCTAGATTTAATTTAAACTTTTGTTAAACGTCTGAAAAACAAAAGTTAAATCAACCGGCATTATAGTTGATTGCAGTATTCTAGAAGTAATATTAAAATAAAATAATCGTGTTACAAAATTTCCCAGTCAAAAAGAATTCCTGTACGTTGTCGCTGATCCAATATTTTCATCGTCAAATAATTCTCACGGTATTTATAACATTTCTGCTCGATTCTATAAATTCTTAGATATCATTGAACGAGGATATTTTTAGTGTTTAGTAAAAATAATGTACGATACGTTTTACTTTTCTACGTTTGCGATTGACTTTTAATTACACCTGTTTATATATTTAGCAGTTATTAGTTATTTAACGGTATAATGTATTGAAAAAGGTGTTGTCGATGTTTATAAAATCGTTTGTATAATTACTATTTGCATAAGTCAGCTGCCTTTACGCTGCGTATTGATATAATCTAAAATGCAAACGTAATTTATAAAACTTAAACTGTATTTAAATCGGACACACGTGCTGAACTATTTTTGTTACGAAACTGTAGCAACAAGGCAACGATACAAAATATGTTTGATAAATTAAAATAAAAATAGTGTAAAACTCACCGAATGTGTGGAAGGAATCCTTTGTGTCCACAAAGATGCGTCCAGTCACGGTTGTCGAAAATAACACAGCACGACTGTAACGCAATGTTCACAACTCGATACGTTCGCGGGGTATATTAAGAGCGGCGTTCGCTCTGTCCGCTGCGCCGATGCGGACTGAACCGCCGTCCCACCTTCGTCTAGTCTAGTACGCGGGAACTGTTGGGCGGCGTCGCGTGCCTCTTTTATTTTTAATTTCTGTCAGAGTGCATGAACCGGCCAGATAACTCCACGTGATGGTGGCAGGTTAGTGTGTGAAAGCTTTATCTCTGCGTATGCAGGTAGCGTGATAGCGGATCTATGTGGCCCACGAGCCGGTGACTACCGGTAGTCGATTGCCTTCGTTGAGCTCCGACCGTTACGATAATGTACAGGCCCATATAATAATATGTATATGGTTTCATGACCTTTTGGATAAGAATTTTTATTGTGTCACAAATATTGTAACATTTTCCTGTACATATTTAGATCCTTTATTAATTAAAATTAGAACTATACTAAAAATGTATATGTACTTTAAAATGTTTTCACTGAAGCCTTGTACACGGTGTACCACAGTTATTTTTAATGAATAGCACTGAATGTAAAGCTTGTAATAATATAGCTATGTTGACTTTCGAAATACTACATTTATTTGCATGGTTAATATACATATGTATTATTGATATAATTTTCTCTAAGGTGTGCCTCAAGGCTTTATTTTGGGCTCGAACTACTTATGTTTCTTTTATAGTTTCTACAATTAAGATTATTATCAATGGTTTGTTGTCCATCTTTATTTGCTTTTCTCAAGGATAAAATATAACATAAAAAATATATAAGATGCAACAAAAACTCAATAAATAAATGTAACTTCTTGTACAGTAAGCTTTAGAACATGGCTTGTTTGCTCACAATGCGTGACCTTTAGAATGTCGTCTGTATGTCAGACAAGCGGCGAGCCCATCTCAACATACTATAAATTATTTTACATATTTGTTAATTTAACCATCTTAGGAATTATTTATTTTTTATTTTTTTAACTTTGTTGCACAAAATGTGACAAAATGTACAAATGGCGGACTTAATGCCAAATAGCATTATCTCCCAGTCAACCATTACACGAAACAGAAAAAAATATATAGTGGTGCAGACACTATATATACAAAATAGATAAACGAGACATACATATTTGTATAAATAAACGCAATAAATGCATATGATATATATATATAATAACGTACATAGAAATAGTTTTAGCATTATTGCTCCCATTGCACCTGGGGAAATAAACCTGGTACATTATT
>JACJUM010002809.1:12566902-12588667 GCA_020976665.1 Heortia vitessoides
GCTTAGGATGTAAACAATACAAATTGTATTGATAAATACAATACAATTTGTATTGTATTCAACTTAAAAGTAGGTAGAATTTAAAAAAAAAAATTCTCCGCAACCCGAGCCGAGAAATATCGAGCCCTTACCGCCACATTATCGTAAGCGACACTTTTGTTGAAAATGATTTTTTATCGTAACTTGTATTTAAAGCCGTAACGGACATACCCCAGTCGACGTTTCCAAAAAGAACCGTTATAAAGTTATAGCAATTGCTAAAATTTAATTGCTTAATAATATTAATAAAGATCCTTCTGTAAAATTTGGGTTTTGTCGGTTACGCTAAGACGGCGGTAAAGGCTCGATGTATCGCGACAGAGGCGCCGAGCGCCGTAGTCGCCTCCGCGAAGCCTGCAGCTGCGCGTCGAAGACCCAACAATGTCATCATCATCATATTAGCCACATCAACCACTGGACATATGCCTCCCCAAGTAATCTCCAAAAGGACCGATTGTATGAACTCCAATAGGCCTGTGTCTAGTGCGATCCTGCGGTTTTAATCAGATCGTCTGCCCACCTTGTGGGTGGACGCCCTACGCTGCGCTTGCCGATACGTGGTCTCCATTCCAGAAACTGACAACTCCATCGGCCATTTAATTTTCCGACGACATTATGGTCATGGTAGAATCGATGAAAGATTTAAGCACAATGCTCGAAGACCTCAATCGAGTTTCTTAACAGGCGGGTCTTAAAATGGACATGGAGAATACTAAAGTAATGTGCAATGCCCATGTTGTACCCACCCTAGTTGACTCGTATAATTGACCAGGAAACAATGAATATATTGACATCATCCAAATGAGCATTTTGTTTAAATTTCCAATGACGTATTTACGCATTTTAAACGAAAACAACGTTTGAATATATTTTTCTTAACACCAACAAAGTGTGATTGTTCGATGTCGTCATTAACACCAATTTTTTTTTACAAGTACTTACTGTTTCCTCTACATATGTCACCTTGGGCACTGTTTGATCATACATATAAATAACAATGTAGTGTCTGTTTGTAATAAAAATATAAATGCTTTCTACTAAGTGTATATAACAAAATACATGTTTTAATTTTTTTTCTATTTGTTTGAGGTAATCTCTGAAACGGCTCGATTGATTTTGATGAGACTTTTACTGGCTGATAGCTGATTTCATTGTCAGCAACCGTAAATGTCCACTGCTTTTTTTGGCCTTCTCAAAAAAAGCTGATTTGCGTATAATTGCTGCGCTGGGTAGGCGTGGTGGCAATCACTTAGCGCAGCTTCGCGACGGGAAGTCTACTGCCCATTCCTGCCCTGTTGTATTTGAGCTGGCCGACCCGATAGATATCCTATCTTTTATTATTTATTATAAAATAATAATAAATACCCACAACATACATTGACCTGACTCCGTGGTAAGTCGCTCAAAGCACTTGTGTTACGGACGCCAGACAACAGAGGAATCACAAATATACTACATAAATACATATATTTAACACCCTGATACAGAACAAACACAAATATCATCATATAATTATTTGCTCTGGGTGGGAATCGAACCCACGACCTCTGGCGCACAAGATAGGATCTACCATCTGCGTCATCGGGCCTGTCAAAAAATTGCGATTGTAAATTGAGATTTAAATTCTCCCATCTCTTCGACCCGACATACGTTTGACGTGATAAATAAGATATAGACAGTTCGATCTAGCCGTTTAGTTGCAGTATTGATAAACAACCTAGATACCGACTGCAGCGACATCTGCCGGGCTGTTTGGTGAATATTCTATGCAGTCTATCGGCATGTACGGGCACTAGGTTCGTCCGAAAAAAAAAAAAAAGTATATATATGTGTATATATATACATATATATGTATGTATGTAAGCATTTAACTGGAGACGTGACGTCTCGACGGCTCTCACCACCAGCTATTCTTCTGAGGAACTTTGTGGTGAAATACCACATAGTACATATTTGCTGGAAACCCGACACCTCTAACTGACATACCGATTGTATAGTTTGGACGCAATTATGCTTGTTATGATGGTAGTGAATCGTCCAAAGGTTCGATCCTCACCCTGGGCAAATATTTGTATGAGGATATTTATGTTTGTTCTGTGTCTGGGCGTTAAATATATGTGTTCAGGTGGTATTTTGTCGTTGTCTGTTGTCCGTAACACACGTGCTTTAATGCGACTTATCACGGAATCAGATCTATATATATATATATATATATATATATAATGTTTATGTTTCTCCATTTTACATTTCCAACAGATTTACAGTCGTAATAATGACACCGACATCACAATTACAACGGCACCAGATTACCTTTATTTGAAACTTTGTTTACACAAGAAAAATTTGCGATAAGCCAAACGACATGTATTGTAAGATGAGTTGGCGGGTGTCATTTGAGCGAAATTGATTAACCGCCGTTTCGACCATCGAAAAGTCATTCGACACAGTTATAAATTTACCAAACTACGCCTGAGTTTCAAACTTTTTGCTTATGACGGAAGATTTTCTTGTTTTAATTAATTTAAAAAATAATTTCGATCATATATATGAATGTATATTTATACTGAAACAGTGGCAAACTTGTCTTTCGACTAAAATTTCGAGTGAATTAAATTTCTTTTTAAAGACTTACTATGTCTTTGAAAAGCTATTCTAAACTAAGCTTACACAAATTTCACGACATATTCAGCTGTTTCATTTTAATTATTAATTTCACGATTATTAAACTAAAATCGCTAGCGTCGTTATACGTATACATACATGAAATCACGCCTGTGTTCCATTGGGTTAAGCAGAGTCTAAAGATCTCCACTTGTTATGATCTTGGCATACCTCTCTTGCTGCCCTTACACACTCGTTTTTACTTGGTACTTCTGACCTGGCCCTTTAATACCTTTTCTACAAGGTTAAGATATGTTTGCCATGTTCGTCCTATACCAACACTTCCATTCACTTCCGCTCTATATTTTTATGCAGTCCTTCTAATTTCATACAACCTTTCTACATGTCCAAACCATCTTAACATTCCTTTCTCTATTGTTGTCACAACATCATCTTTTGCACCACATCGATCTCTTATCACACTATTCTTTAATCTGTCCTCATCTAAAGTATAATTTTAGCAACGCAAAAACATATAATGTTGACGTTTTATAAATTGACGAAAATAATCGGCAATTGGTAGACGCAAATCTCTACAATGAGACGAAAATTCTGAATCTGACGGAATTTAAAAACACATTCAATGCCACCATTGCTTCCGCAGTTTATGTAACGCTGGGCCGGCTGCCCTGTTTTTAATGCCGTCGGGGACATTGCTATGTTTATAATAATACATTGGACCAGCACACCCAACTGCCAATTCACGTAATATTTTCTAATATTACGCATTCACTACATAAAATAAAACTACTCTTTTAACGGCTTTGGAACGCGAATTTGAATTTTTGAAATTTTTCGTTCGACGTTTCAGTTAGCTTACGGCTATATTCGGAACGGTTAATGAAACCGCGTCTTAAAGCCGTTAAGATAGTCGTTTTTTTATTATTGGCAAGATTTCTACTTTCTTGGAGCTTTTGTCCAGCAGTGGACGGTGGCTGTTGTAATGTTGTTTTTTGTAATGTTACATTTCATTAGCATACAGTCCGCGTCATCGCCTATATATTCCCGTATTATTGCAAGGATATTACTAACGCATTGCCAATCTGGTGACTTAAAGACTTGTGTTACATTTCCACTAATTTATCTGTCTCTATGCGAACAATTCTATTTAGCGGCGGACCCGGTGAGAATGAAGTACCGATGCAGGCGACCTTTTCTATAAGTCTTCCTCAAGTAACTAACTATCAAATATCAAGTAGGATACGCGGACACACATTGCATTGTTCCGTTTTATATGTCCCTTTTAAATCTTTAGTGTAAATTAAATATACACATTATTATTAAATTTATGCTAAAGTATAAATTATTGTTACTTTACAAAAAAATACCGAACCCCGAACCATGTTGGCATAATCCAACATAGTAGACCTTCGGCTCAGGTCATCAGGTTCACGGTGATACAAAAGAACAGCTACGATCACCGGTTTCCTGCTTACATCACAAGGATTCTGTGTATGTGACTGGTAGAAAATATTCAAATATCGTTCGTTGTTTATTAGACATCAGCTTTCCAACCGCGTCTTTTTTTGCGTGGTCTTCACTATCCCTGAGGAACTCTTGCTATTCCAGGAAGACATCTCTATCATTTGAACTGAGCAAAAAATGGTTTCGACTCCTTACAGGAAATAAAAAGCCGTATAATTCCCACGGGAACATGCTTTCTGGATTAAGAGTAGCTTATGTTTTATTCCAGGCTATCAATAATCTCTATGTCAAATTTTATCCAGATCTGCTAATTCGTTCCAGGGGGAAAGAGTAACAAGTCTGGATTGCTATACATTGAACAGGGAACACAATCTAAGAAATAAACCATTGTTAAGAGCAAACAGAAGTTTATCAATATTAATTTCATTGAAATACGTCAACAACAAACACAAGCGCCATCTATTATATACATCTCTATTAAATCAAATCTAAGCCAGTGACCGGCCTTAGAAATTAACCCAACGGCATTCGTAGTAATCAAACTACTCTAACAAATCTACTCTATAAGCTATTACAAAACCTCCGAAATCGCACCCACCACAAACATGGTAGCATTGCCACCATTCCACCTCTTAACTATACAGGAATAAGGTTGAAATTCGTGGTGACACATTAAAAGTCTGAGTTCTATGCATCATGTTACCAAACCACTGGCTGTATAATGCCACGTTTGTTATGTAAGTGTACACACGTCTGCGCGCGCGCATGTCGTGAGGCGAGGTGGGCGTGTCTGTGACGTCAGCCCGCGCCTCTCGGTCTTGACCCTGGAGCCGGCGCACACGCATACAATAACTGTCGAACCATACTTTCTTTTGTCTGTTTGTACGTGATTTGTGTTTGGATTACATTATGATTGAGTCTCGCTTTCTTTCATCATTATCATCATCATGCCAGCCATTGGAAGTCATAGGCCTTCCCAAGATAGGGGGAATTTTGTCCTTAACTGCCTAGCTGGACAGGCGTGTTGGCAATCGCAGTGAGTGCAGCTTTCACGACGAGGATGCTGCTAACCATCCCCGCCCTGTGTATTTGAGCTACGCTGTTTCGGAAAGATATACCGCTATCTGTCGGCTTCGGTACCTTAGTCGCCGCCTCCTACGACACCTAGGCTAACCGGTATTTATTCAGTCTTTAGGTATTTATAGTTAGATTTTATGATTATAATATAGCCTATGTTACTTGGTGAAGATGCAGCTTTCTAATGGTGAAAGAATTATTGTTCATAAAGTCAGCAAACCATCATACGATTTGCTTGTTGATAAACGTGACCGCAGCCTATAGACGCTCGTGATATTACAAAGATATCACTAGCCTGTAACAAATACAATGTCACATTACCTAGTAATTTCACTGCCTCTCATCTTTCCAATTGGAACATAGCAATGATATTTGGTAGAAATAGGTGAGAGTGAGGTACCGATGCAAAAGACCTTTGCAAGAGTTCTACAACTAGTAATTCCAGTAGATTTTGTGTTAAATTATACTACATAATTATAATAGTACAGATAAATGTTGAAAACTATTAAGTAATGTTACTAGAATTAAATATGAACATACACATACACCAAGACACAACCATCCACACACGCTCACTTAGATTTCTAATATATTTATTATTATTTATAATTGTTTAACTTTTGCCATAATATTTTAATAAACTTTATATTGCTACCTGTTTTGCCGTAATATAAAATTGTACATAGATTACTTTCCCCACAAAACAGGCTATGCCTAGTAAGGGTAATTAAAATAGTTTTATTGTAAAGGCACATATGGCAGATTTTATTATTATTTATATTAGAGAAAAGCTGAAAATTGTGTCGTGTACTTAGTTGATACTGGTTGACATTAACACACATTATATAACTTTCTAACAATCCCTACTAATAATATAAATGCGAAAGTAACTCTGTCTGTCTGTTACGCTTTCCCTCTCAACCGATTTTGATGAAATTTGGCACAGACATTCTTTAGACCCTGAGAAAGGACATAGCCTATTTTTTAATTCGAAACATGGGTTGTAAGGGGTCGAAAAGGAGGATGAAAAGTTGTATGGAAGTATCGCTATTTTTAGAGATAAAAACTTGAAACTTATTTTTCAGGCCATTGATTTGATATAAATAAACATGACATTCAAAGTTTATATAAGTTGAGGTAAAGAGGTATAGTACCCCAAAAACTATTCCACACGGACGAAGTCGCGGGTACAGCTAGTTCTAAATAAATGGTTACCACTTTGACTGCTGTATCGAGAAACGTAAGAAATACGTCCTGCCAGACGTGGAGCTTAGATATACTAGAACTAGAACTTAGATATACTGTGTCTGAGTGTTACACATATGTATTAAAGTGAATCTGTGATTCCTCTGTTTCGGAGTCAAATATGAGATGTTAGTTAATTTATTATGATAATGATATAATTGATGTTTATTAATTTTCATCATATCAACCATATTCCACTGCTGGATATGGCCTCCCCAAAAAAGGGGGGAACTGACACCTGGCACAAGGAGACGTACTATTCTACTCTGCCGGCACTTCACGGCAAAACATTTACTGACCAATAAACAAAGGTTTTTATTAACTTTTATGAAAGTTGGTTATCTGGAGGTTGGAATAAAGATTGGTAGACATGTAATTGAATTTAAAGGTATCTAATATTTCAGTCGTGAAACCCATATTACGGAACAAACACGTCCGACAAAATATTAAATCGATGTGTTTTCTGCCTTATAATATTTTGATTAAAAAAAAATTTATTCTTTTAAATCCCCATAATCTCAAGAATGGTGAGATTGATTGATTCGAAAAATTACCGGGGTCCCGGAATTTATTTGTAATATTTTCTAACATTATCGCGTTCACTACTGACGATAAAACTTTTATTTAACGGCTTTAAAACGTGGTTTATTTAATGTTTTACATTTTTTCTTAAATGTTTCGACTCGCGGCAACTTGCGAAATCTCGAGAATTAATAAAATATTTAATTTAATTTTATTCACATACCTTATATATTGACGTAACTCCGTGGAAAGTGGCTTAAAGCACTTGTGTTACGGACGCGAAACAATAGAGAAATCACAAATATACTACTTAAATACATATATTTAACACCCAGACACAGAACAAACACAAATATCATTATATTAATATTTGTCCTGAGTGGGGATAGAACCCACGACCCTTCCATAAGATAGGATCACTACCATCAGCGCAATCGGGCTCGTAATTTTGCCGTCAGGTTGCCGTAATGCTGTATATAAACCGCGTTTGAAATCAGTATACAAAGTAGTTCTATAATTGGAGGTACCGCCAGAGTAGAATAGTACCTCCCCCTGTACAAGGTGTCGTCAGGGTTATTAATATTTCACCAGGGTCATTATTATAATAGATTCCTACTTAATAAAGTATATTTTTAATATAAATTTATACGTTCAAATTTAAAAGGCTGTAAAATTCGTGATGTAATATGAGAAACAGGTCAAAGTTCATTGTGTTGCTGGGAGGTCAACCCACGATTATTCAGCTGCCTTGACAGAGGAGATGTAGAGGGCACAGCGACGTCACCAACAAACGTTATAAAATGTTGCCCGTTTAATAAGCTTGCCCCGTAAGAAGTTATCGTTACTTGTGAACTCTTGCAATATATTACTTTGCATTCATCATTATCATGACAACCTTAAAAAACGTCCACCGCTAAAGAATTGCCGCGCTGGGCAAGCGTGGTCGCCCCCACCGTAGACCTTCGCGACGTGATTGCTGCTACCCATCCACGTCTACTCTAATTCGGGTGGATACCTTATGTTCTGAAACCTCAATCGCGACTTAAAACACTTGGTACAGGGGAACGTGCTATTCTATTCTGCTGATACCACAAAGCCAACGTAAATCGTAATATCACCAGGATATCATTAGAACGTTCCCAACCTTGTGACTTGAAGATATTATGTCACATTACCTAGTAATATCCCTGCCTCTTACACCCTTGGAACCGGAACACAGTAATACGAACACTGTTGTTTGCTGGTAGAAATCGGTGATTAAGGTACCGATACACATTTGAATGATGTCTACATTACGTTATTAATTTTATGACGACAGTCTACGACAAAATATCAAATTGACGTTTCTTGTCGTCACAAAAAAGAACTTGTATGCTAAATGACGTGTAAAATTAATTTTAAAAAACCTGTTCCATTGAATAGGAACACTTCTAGTTGATGGATCAAAGGTCGGTTCGTGTCCTACGGAGGACCAAATCAAGTAGCATCAAAACTGGTAGAATCACATTACAAATACGTATAGATGTCAGTCTCTATACTAATGCGGTCGAGCGACGCACACATACGCAACGCTCACAGACACAGCGTCTCGGGACGGCTGAAGACAGCGCGGGCGTGACTGAATGCTCGAGACAGTTCTCTGATAAAACAATAGCATTTACCTATATTCAAATATTTTAGTTACTGAAGTATACCTGATGTTAAGGTCGTCTACGTTGCTTTCTCACTCTTATTCCTACCGCCAAACAACAATGTTGCTTATCGTTTTTAGAACAGCTTAGGTAATAACTTAGGTCATAAATTTATTTGTCGTCAGGGACAATGTTCAAGTTTACAAGAAAAACAAAAAAAAAAAAAATAAGCATTAAACTGTTGTAACTTTATTATTTTAAAAGATATTTTTTATTAAGTTTAAGCTGTTTGATGTGTTTGACGTATTACTAGCTTTCCGGAACTATTTTCTCTCTTAACTTTACATATTAAGCAAACATTTATTGAAATCGGTTCAGTAGTTTCGACGTTCATCTCGGACGAACACCGTGACACGTAATTTTTATGTGTATGTAAATACTTAATTATTCCGCTAAACGGCTCACACGAGCTTTAAGGTCGCGGGTCGTGTTGTGGAAAAACTTGTTTATCAACTTAATAAGAAACAAATAATTTATATTAATATACTACATCGCACAAAACAAAGTAATTTCCCGCTGTCTGTAGGTCCATAAATAGGGCCTAGACCATTAAAACTGCGCAACGGATGATCATGCGGATTTTAAATAGAGTGATTCAAGACTAAGGTTTTATATAACAGATGCATAATATAGTAAAAAAACATTGATAGTTTAAGATTTTTCTTATGTGATGTCGTAAATAAACACATTATTTTGCGATTACATTGCAAACGCTGGCTGAACCCGACGAGATAGATTAAAATAATGTACTACAGTATTGTACACATTAAAAAACAACCCACAATAATTATCATCATCTTTCCAGCCATAGGAAGTCCACTGCTGAACATAGGCGTCCTGAAGAAAGGGGGAATTATTCCTATAATTGCCGGTCTGGGCAAGCGTGTCGGCAATCGCAGAGCGCAGCTCTCGCGACGGGGATGCTGCGTGCCCATCGGCGCCCAGTGCATTTGAGCTGCACTATCTCGGATGGATTTACCGCCATCTGTCGGTTCTGGTACCTCAGTCGCCTCTTACGACACCTGGTACAGGGGGAGCTACTATTTACATACTTTGCCGGTACCTCACGGCACAATAACCCGCAATAACCAATGTTTATACTTACTGCAACCGAGCTAAGACGGGGTGGGTCTTTTATTAAATATATTTAAAAAATCCGTTTGTCCGGGATGAACATCTTAACTACTGAACAGATTTTTATTGATTTTTGCTAACTGTGTACAGTTTGACCCAACTTGAGAGATAACCCGTTTATATCTCAATTTGTAGTCTCAATATTGTCTCATGCTAAACTTGCAGAGCTAAAACATGATGACATCTGTCGGGTTAGCTAGTTAAAATATTTTAATCTATGTATGAAGTGACATGATCATCATACCAGCCGAAAAACATCGACTATTGGGCAAAGGCCTTCTCAAGAAACGGGGAGATTTGCGCAAAATTACTGACTTGGGTAGGCATATTGGCAATCGCAAACGTAACAACCAGACGGGAATGCTGTCCATATCTATTGCATTTGAGCTACACTGCATCGGGTGGATATACTGCCATCTGTCGGTTCCGGTACCTGTCACCTTTACGACACCTGGTACAAGAAGAACTATGTTTATCTGCCAGTCCCCGCTGCTATTTCATTTTCTATTACATTCTAACAGTTTGATAACTATTTTCATTATTTTTTTAAATATTTATTACTAGCTGTGCCCGCGACTCCGTCCGCGTAGATTAGTTTTTTTGGGTACCACACCTCTTTATCTTACCTTATATAAACTTTGAATATCATGTTTATTTATATCGAATCAATGGTCTGAAAAATAAGTTTCAAGTTTCTAGCTCTAAAAATAGCGATACTTCCATACAACTTTTCATCCCCCTTTTTGACCCATTACAACCTATATTTCAAATTAAAAAATAGGCTATGTCCTTTCTCAGGGTCTAAAAATTGTCTGTGCCAAATTTCATCAAAATCGGTTGAGAGGTTTAAGCGGGAAAGCGTAACAGACAGACAGACAGACAGAGTTACTTTCACATTTATAATATTAGTAAGGATTTATTTGTTGAGCATTAAAGTACAATTACATTTGGGGTTGTCCCATTCTTTTAAATGGCGGGCCATTTCTCCCAGAGTGTGACCCTCCTCCTCAACATGCTAACAAATGAACATAAATTATGATTGTAGAAAAAAAATGAAGTCTAGAAAAGTATACAAAATGAAATAATTAAACTTACGTGTGTGTGTGTGTGTGTGCGTGTTTGTTTTTATATATTATTCTACTTATTATCTATATATATATATATATAGAATAATATATATATATATTTTCTATGCGTTTGAGTTTGAGGCGCCTTAATTGGTTTAATTCACAAATCAGCCCGGCAGATGGCGCTGCAGACGATAACTAGGTAATTTATTTTGTAATTTATATTTCATTTCATACTTTGTTGTTTGTTGTTGACATATTAAATCAAATCGAAATATTCTTTATTCAAGTGGGCTCATTATAACTTTCGAATCGTCAAAAATAAATCAATAGAATAATTTTAATACAGAAGTATGAAGTACTAAATGATATACATTTTGTCATATATTGGGCAATGATGTGCAATAATATAAAATACTGATGACCCTGATGACCAGACTTAAAACTAAGCTCATTGCAGGTCCATTACACGAACCACCAGAAAGGAACTTACAAGAAAAACTGATAGTGATAAAAGTTTCATCAATACTAAATGGTTAGTGTTGATGGAACCCTTACTGGCATCAGCGCTAACAAACCGTTGTCTTAAAGCTATAGCTTAGTGCTTGGCTATCATGCAGGACCATGTCTCTCGGGTTAGCCAGTATTATATTTCTTGTATATTTACTATATGACTTTCATGCATTAAGTCAATTATATGAAAGAATAATTATCAATAAACCATTCTGCAACCGTGTTATATGCATATTGAATTTATATTCTTTTGAATTTTGTATAAGGTTTCTTGTCTTTGACAATAATAATGTAAATAATTTCACACAACATCTTGTCCATGTGACAATATATGTACATCGACTGATTCGTACATAAATCGCTCAAATAGAGCACTTGTTTATACAAATCAAGCACGGCTAGTAAAGAACAGAGGAAACACAAGTATAATACTTACATCATCATTATTACAGCTATTGCAAGTCCACTGCTGGACATAGGCGTCCCTAAGAAAGGGGGAATTTCGCCCATAATTGCCGCGCTGGGCAAGCACGTTGGCAACCGCAGAGCGCAGCTTTCGCGACGATCATGCTTCTGCCCATCCCCTTCCTATGCATTTGAGCTACACTGTCTCCGTTGGATATACCGCCATCTGTCGGTTCTTGTGCCTTATACTACTATTATACTCTGCCGGTACCTCACGGCACTATAATAGTTACATACATATATTCAACACCCAGGCACAGAACAAATACTAATGTTTGTCCTGGCCAGGGTTCGTACCAACGACACTTGGCGCACGAGAGATGATCACAGCCATATGCGTCATTTGGCCCAGTCTTTAATCAGCTCTGTACTATGTATTTCAGTCTATAATACGTCCATATTTAGCGAGTTAAATTAGTGAAATTAAGTGTTAGATTGTCAATGAAATCAGACTGTTTTTATTTCATAAATCATTATTTACTAGTAGCGCCCCGCGGGATCGCTCGCGTTAATTTGTAGGACTTTTCATACAAAGTTTTCACCCATCGTTCACACTCTTACAGGATTATTTTCGAAAAAATATTTTACCTTACTGTGTTTCGTGACTTTTAATGCTAAAACTTTTACTGAATTTTATTCGGATAAGTAAAGTTTCATGCTAAGTTTGCACTCTCGTTTTACCCCTTCAGGGGGGTGAATTTTCAAAAATCTTTATTTGTAACTATTAATGCTCCTGTACGTTATAAAAGAAAACCCTGTGCAAAATTTTAAAGAGTATCGAACCCACGACCTTTTGCGCACAAGATCGGAACACTTCCATCTGCGCCATCGGGCCCTTCGAATATTTACAGATGATGTATCAAAAATGTACTCTATTAGAAATAAATAAATAAATAAAAAGCCTGCGGAGCTCTGCTAGTATATGTAAGTATATCCTCATATGTCCACCACAGTCGGGCGTGTTATATATTTGTATATGACACATATGTAATGGTAATTCTAAATATTTGCATATTATCTGACGTTTGTCGTGAATTAATCTCGCTAACACACCGCAAAATATGGTGCACTGGCTGATACCGATTTGAGGCTGTATGTTGGTCGATCATGTTAAATTGACACACATGGTTGTCGCCCGCACTGCGAATTACTATTTTTTTTACTAGACCAGGTCGACAAACAATACCCACACTCGTATCACTACAAGGATATCACTAGCGCGTTGCCAACCTTGTCTCTCAAAGGTATTATGTCACATTAAAATTAAGCCGTGTGGTACCGGCGGAATCGTATAGTACCTTCCTCTGTAAGAGGCGATAAAGGTACAGAAACTGATAGAAGGCGGTATTCCCATTCGAAACAGCGCAGATTAAATACTACAGTGTCAAATTGGGCAGCAGCATCCTCGTCGCGATGTTGTGCTCAGCGATTGTCACCATGCCTGCCCAGCGCGGTAATTATCAGCAATATCTTGTGAGAGCTATGTCTAACAACAGACTTCCTATGGCTGATGTGATAATGATGATGTACTAGTAATTTTACTGTCTCTATCACACCTTTGAAACCAGAACACAACAATGCGAACACTGCTATTTGCCAGCAGAAATATCTGCGCCAGCGACGGGCCCGATTGCGCAGATGGTAGTGATCCTGTCTTGTGCACCAGGGGTCGTGGGTTCGATTCCCACCCAGAGCAAATATTTATATGATGATATTTGTGTTTGCTCTGTATGGGTGTAAAATATATGTATTTAAGTAGTATATTTGTGATTCCTCTGTTGTCTGGCGTCCGTAACACAAGTGCTTTAAGCGACTTACCACGGAGTCAGGTCAATGTATGAGATGTTGTGGGAATTTATTATTATTATTATTATATGAAGTGAGATTCCAATGCAGACGACTTTCGTGTGACGTCTTTCTTAAGTGCTTCTTTTATTCTTATTATTGGCTGATAAAAGTTGAACCGTCACAAAAAAAAAGTTTATAATTGGCAACACTAGCTTTTTCTTGAATATTTTTATTGCTAAGAATTTGAATCGTTAAAGTCAAGCAGACATCATTCAAGGCATGCCTGCTTGATGCTTCTGCAACTACATACATGACTGTTAACGATTAAATTCGTCATCAACACAACAGCCTAAGACGTCCACTGCTGTATATAGGCCTCCCCAAGACAAGAGGAATTTTGACAATGATTTCCGCTCGGCAGGCGTGGGTTCACGCGTCTGGCAGCCCTGGCCGAATTACTTGTGTAACCAGGAAATAGTCACGACCGGTGTAATCCTACGCAAGATTCGTCTAACAATGTCACTAGACGGTGTTAAAGCCGACATAAAACCACAGCAAATATATGAAGTCTGAGATAAACGGATATTTTAACTCTGTATTAATATTTATTAGCGTAATCCATGTTTGTGCGTGTTTTTTGCAAGTGTTACGTAATTTGTTTATTTATTTATTTTATTAATAATTATACTATATGATGATCATCATACCAGCCATTGGATGTCCACAGCTGGATATAGGCCATCACAATAAGGGGGATATTTGCTTATAATTGCTGCACTAGGCAAGCGGGATGGCAATCGCAGAGCGCAGCTTTCGCGTGGGGATGCTGCTGCTCATCCCCGCCCTGTACATTTGAGCTGATTTCTTTGCATGGATATACCGCCATTTGTCGGTTCTGATAACTTAGTCGCCTTCTTACGACACCTGGTACAGGGGGAGGTACTATTCTACTCTACCTAACGGCTAATAAATAATTCGTTCAGGGATAATATTGTAAGATTTTATAATAAAATCCCAAGTACAATTACTAATGTGCCTTTAAATATTTACAGGAATTGCGTAAAAGATAAACTTAATGCCAAAGCTTATTACTGCTTGAAAGATTATATTGCAAAATTGAATTGCTCTAACATCTACTATTAAAACAACGGCTTGTCTGCGCCGACGCCGGTATGGGATGCAATAATACCTACCTAATATTTGCATTGGGTGTTATTGTATCCCATATCACTAATAGTTTTTCTTGCAGGTTCTTTTCTGGTGGCTCGCGTAATTAACCTGCTATAAACTTAGTTATAAGACCCGTCTGGTGCTGGTAGACTAGTATTAAAGTAGGACACTCAATGATCTATTTGTTTAAATGACTCTTACGGCACTGGTTGTCAGGTCTTCAGTCAATTTTGTAAAATTCTAATTAGCAAATCTATACTCAGGCATTTTTTTTATCAATTTAAAAGTGCCTGTATTTGGCCTATTTTAATCCCTACTGATATTATAAATGTGAAAGTAACTCTGTCTGTCTGTTTGTCTGTTACGCTTTCCCACTTAAACCTCTCAACCGATTTTGATGAAATTCGGCACAGACATTCTTTAGACCCTGAGAAAGGACATAGGCGGTTTTTTAATTCGAAATAAGGGTTGTATGTGGTCGAAAGAGGGGATGAAAAGTTGTTTGGTATTATCGCTATTTTTAGAGCTAGAAACTTGAAACTTATTTTTCAGACCATTGATTTGATATAAATAAACATGACATTCAAAGTTTATACATATAAGGTAAGGGAAATAGGTATGGTACCCAAAAAAACTATTCCACGCGGATGAAGTCGCGGGTACAGCTAGTAAAGATATATGTATTTGACTTTAACTTCTTCACGCTTTATCGACTCCACCGATCTTCATGAGATTTCAAATATACAGACAGCACTTTTCATCCCTATATAGTATTATTTCTTTGGGGAGTTCACCCTACCCAAGCCGTCGGTAAAAGCTTGTTAACTATAAAATACGTGAAAAAATTATAAACATGATATTAAAAACATAGTAATTTATTTATTGAACATTATTGCACAAAATATTACAAAATATACTAATGGCGGACTTAATGCCAGTTGGCATTATCTGCCAGTTAACCATTATACGAAACAGAAAAAAAATATAGTGATACAGACTATATATATATACAAAATTGATAAACGTTACATACATATTTGTATAAATAAACGTAATAAATACATATGATATAAAATATATATATATATAAAATAACGTACATCAGAAATAGGGTTATAAAGTTAGAGAAGCATCATCAGTAAATAAAGTACGGAGAAAGCGTTTCAGGATAATTTTTTGTGGGGATTGCTTAATATTCAACGGAAGCTCATTCCAGAGTCACTGTAAAAATGTTTGACAAAAAACTACAGTTATGAGAAGGAGTTAAGAGCGAGAGAGTATAAGATGAACCTAAATTACGTTCGTGAGAGAGAGATAGGAATTGGAATCTGTCCTTTAAGTAATTTGTTGCGTACGAAACAAAAAGTATTGAAAATAATATAGTTATATATTTACGATGTTCCATTCTGACACTTATAATGGTGTTGACTTTAAAACACACAATGGAGTTTGTCTTTAAACAAACCTTTTTGTCTTTGACGGACTATAGTGTCCATTGTTCTAATTAGCGTGTAATACTTGTTTTGCGATTCCTAAAGCATATCAATACAATCTGGCGATGGACGTCCACTGCCGGACCCAGGACACTTTGAAATTCTGCCTTGAAGATTTATTAAATGATAGACTTCATACAATGGTCGTCGCGTTAGTTCCTCACTTTCACCTATATCTACGGTCAAACAGATGTGTCCGCATTGCTGTGTTTCGGTTTGAAGGGTGAGAGAGGCAGTGGAATTACTGAGTAATTTTAACATGATATTTTCATGATATCCTATGTGATATTACGAGCGTGTATACGCTGCGGTGACTTACAACGCGTCTATATGCCTGTAAAAAAATTCGTGACTGAAAAATATTGAAGTGGCAATAGATACTATTGAAGGGGAAGATGCAAAAATATGTTTTTTTTTCAATAACGGAAAGGATTGCGCTGGATACAGGATACATAGGTGATATGATGATGATAATGATGATGATAATGATGATGATAATACTGAATATGATGAATGGAAAATAACGTTACAATTGCGGGTGATACCAGGACCGCTGCTAGGCCCTTACTCACTTTCTAATATTATAAACAGGAAATTTGTGGGTGTGAATTAATATTTGTTACTCTTTCACGCAGGAACGGCTTAACAGATCTGGATAAAATTTGGCAGTGATTAATGGTAGTTTGGAGGCACAGGCTACTTTTTCTGTTCCTGTGGGAAGGATCTGGCTTTTTGTTTCTTTATGCATGACTTTTTGCACAGTTTAGCCGTCAAGAAGCGATATAGATTTTTTTAATTGAATTAAGAGTTTCTTGGGGGTGCTATAAAGATCTTAACTGGGTACAGACTCAGACCGGAAACAGTAGCCATTAATTTCTCTAGTACCCAGAACAGTAACGCGAGCACTGCTGTTTGGCGCTATAATTAGATTCAGGTACTTGTGCCCACCACAATTGTAAAACATCTACCCAAGAAAAGAAGTTTCCCTTGATATGTTTAGTATACAAAGTACTGTTCTAGATTATACAGGAGCCCTAGATTAAGGTCACATGTCATAACCTAGGCCGCTGATTGGACATTCATCGCTCGTGTGACAAACATTCACAGTGGACAATTATTATTATTACTATTATTAATAATTGTATATCACGAACATCTCATACATTGACCTAACTCGGTGATAAGTCCCTTAAAGCATTTGTATTGCGGCGTTAGACAACAGAGGGAACAGAATTCTACTTAAACAGATATTATTATAAAGAAAATCGTTCGGTTTCTGTCTTATGTCTAGTGCAACATACTCCTTCGAGACGCAAGTATGCAAGCTTGATTGTGGCAGGGGTATCTCTTACATCGGAACTTCTATCAATAAAGATGCTGGTTGTGGTTTGTGATCTGTCAGTGAAGGGATTTTGGCCTTTTTGATCAAATGAAATGGTTTTTTTTTCACTAGACCAGGTCGACAAACAAGTATACAGTCTGCGTGGATAGTAAGCGTCACCACCGCCAAAAGTCTCTTGTAATATCACAAGGATATCACAAGCGCGTTGCCAACTTTGTAACTTAAGATATCATGTTAATATACCCAGTAATTTCACTGTCTCTCTCACCCTTTAAAACCAGGAACACACCAATTCGAACACTGATGTTAGGTGGCAGAAATAGTTGAGAGTGAGGTACCAAATCAGACAACCTTCGTGTGATATCTATTGCATGCCGGTAAATGTGCCGGTACCCTATGGCTACGAAAGCTACCTCACTTGTTATACAGTATTAAAATCGGCAATTGCAGTGCCAAATGGAACACCGAAAGGCGCCCGAAAAATTCCGCAACCTAACACATCATTGTACAATTACCGCAGACACCTTGGTCATTTGGAACAACGCGTAAATTGCTATCAATTATCACTCGCCGGCACGTTTAACACTCGACCTCATATATTAGCTTCATACCGGCTTATTGCGTGCTATAATACATCCATTACAACCAGACCTATTCCTCGACCTTCGACGATTCACATTGTAGGTCTACATAAACTGGTCATTGAGGAATTCTTCAACGACCGCCTCCAGTTGTAAACGGTAGGGCAGCGAAGGTCTCTTGGAACTGGCTGGTGATGTAATGGACACTTCCTCGGGATCTCTATTGGCAATTGGCTCCTGTTTCAGAGTGCATCGCTTGACATATGTCAATGAAGATGAACGACGGCTTATTTAATTTTAAAACGTGTCGCGAGGTTGTCCGTTTATTTGTAATCATTGCGCAACATAGCACTATAAGTTCGAGGTATGAGATGATGTTTTAAGAGCTTAAAGTAATAGTGTGATAAGAAATCGATGTGGTGTTGTGGCAACAGTAGAGAAAAATATAGTTTGGATATGTAAAAAGGATGGATGAAAGTAGAAAGACTTCACAAATATATAGGGCGAAAGTGAATGGAATAGTTAGTTAGAGAAGGTAGAAGAGGCATTAAAGAAGGGCCAGGTCAGAAGTACTTAGAATAAACGAGCGTGTATGGAAAGAGTCATGCGAGTAAGGGAAGCGAGAGAGGAATGCGAGCGAGTGAGGCACAGGCGTGATGTATGTAATAATAATAATAATATACCTACTCGTTATTGTACACATAAATTTACGTAAAGAAAAATAATATTTATAAATTATAATACAATTGGCGGCCTTATCGCTCAGAGCGATCTTTCCAGGCAAACTTTGGATGGACACAAACAAAGAAAATATGATTGGGCAGTTCGATGTGTACTACTTTATAAATATAAAATAAATAAAATTAAGTACTGATACTGAAATGTCCTTGTAATAATAAAATACGAGTATACCAAGAAATACATATTGCATTACTGTAAATACAAAGGCAGCTCATTAGCTTTTATCTTGAGCTTAAGAGATCTTCAATAAAAACTGGCGACCACCCTGGCTTCGTCTGGATAATATCCTATTGACACTGTTACTTTGCAAGTCTTGATTTGTTTTGTTTAGATTGACGATGGTAAATTTACGACAACTGTTTAACATCACTACATAAAATAAAACAAAGTCGAGTTCCGCTATCTGTATCTATGTGTGATCGTTTAAAAGTACAGAACGGATATTCAAGCATTTTTTTTAAAGCCTCCCCAAGAAAGAGGGGAATTTTGGCCATAATTACCGCGCTGGGCAAGCGGGTTGGCAATCGCAGAGCGCAGCTTTCGCGACATGCTGCTGCATTATTTCGGATGGATATACTGCCATCTGTCGGTTCTGGTACCTTAGTCGCCTCTTACGACACTTGGTACAGGGGAAGTACTATTCTACTCTGTTGGCACCTCACTCTTTTTTTATAGATAAGAGTGATTCAAGAGGAAGTTTTATATTTATAATTTATGCATAATATAATAGTGGAACACTGATAATTGTAGAGATTTTCACTGTAATGTAAATAAAAACATTTATTGCGTTCATTACAAAGGCTCTAGCTGAACCAGACGAGATAGATCACGATCATATACTATATATTGTACACTATCAAAAGGTCTACAAGAAAGTCCGCGACCGTCCATCCATATACGATAACCCTCAATAAACATTTTGTATCCTCGTTGTATCCGTGCGTAGCTGAGGCGGTTCGCTTGTGAAACATAAAACATAAAAGACCAAGAACCGTTTCACAAAATCTTTATCACAATTTTTCTCTACTTTAATACTTTCTGCGTACTCTAAGAAAGATACGAAAGAAAGTAACTTAATGAGTCAAGCTGCTTCGCATTATTCGCACATTTATTTAAATAGATTTGTTAATTAATTGCATTAAATTATCTATTGGACCAAAGATCTATACAGATCCCGATATTGGTGGGGATTCGATAAGGTCGATGTTGTTCACGTATACTAAGGTCAGGTACCACGCTGCAGTCCCCCAGCAAGAAAAAGATCAATTGTTTTCAGTAAATTTTATCTTTAACTTAATAATAATAATAAATTTCCACAACATCTCATACATCGACCTGACTCCTCGGTAAGCCGTTTAAAGCACTTGTGTTACGGACGCCAGACAATAGAGAAATCACAAATATACTACATAAATACATATATTTAACACCCAGACACAGAACAAATACAAAATTAATGTGCTCGCTAAATTAATATATTCCCACTTTCTAAATATGTTATTTCTATGTTATTTCCAGAATCCAACCGAATGTGGGCGAGCGCCTCGTTTGTGGGCGTGCTGATCATCATTGGTCTACCATTGTGGTGGAAGACCACGGAAGTCTACAGGTAAAAGAGACACAACTGACAACTTAAATATACTCATTTCCGCATCATAGCAGCCGCAGAACATCTATTGCTGGACATAGGCGTCCATAAGAGAAGGGGGAATGGCCCATTATTCCATTCACCGTGAGGTACCGGCAGAATAGAATAGTACCTCAAACTGCATCATTTGTCGTAAGAGGCGACTAAGGTACCAAAACTGACAGATGGCAATATATCCATCCGACACAGTGCATTTCAAATACACAGGGCGGATATGGGCAGCAGCGTCCCCGTCACGATAGCTGCGCTCTGTGATTGCCAACACGCTTGCTCGGCGCGGCAATTATGGGCAAAAAGTCTCCTTTCTTGGAGAGGCCTATGTCCAGCATTGGACTTTCAATGGCTGGTACCGCGATCTACCCATTTGAGAAACGCTATTATAAATGGATATAACGCCATCTATCGATTCTGGTACCTCAGTCGCCTCTAAAGACAACTAAACTGTGCAAAAAAAATGTTAGAGGAAAATAAAAAGCCAGGACTATCCTACTCGAACATGTTTTCAGGATAGAAAGTAGTCTGTGTATTTTCAGACTTTCAATAACGTCTGCCAAATTTCAACTAGATTTATTCAGATGTTCCGGTTTAAAAGAATATAAACTTTTACGTTTACAACAAACAATAAAAACATTATCTAGGTATTCCCTTTTTTAATGTACCTATTGCTTTACAAAGACATGGTGTACTGGCGGAGTAGAATAATACCTACCTATGTATGTACCAAGCGTAAGAAGCGACTTAGGTACCGGAATCGACAGGTGGTGCTAGATATATCCTTCCGATAAAGCACAGCTTTATTTCTACAAGTTGGGGATGGGCGTCCTCGTCGCAAAGCTGCGCACTGCGATAGCCACTATGCCTGCCCAGCGCGGCAATTATGGACGAAAATCCCCCTATTTTGGGAAGGCCTATGTCTAACAGTAGAGTTTCTATAGCTGACATGATTGCTGTGCAATAACTTCATACGAAGGTCGCGTCTGCATTCGTACCTCACTATCACCTATTTCTACCGCCAACCAGCAGTGTTGCATTGCTCAGTTTGTGTCTCAGTTTAAAGAGTGAGAGAAACTGTGAAATTACTGAATAGTTTGAAATAATGACGATAATATAAATTGAGGGACCCGATGGCGCGGATAGTAGTGATTCTATCTTGTGCACCAAAG
>JACJUM010002809.1:12597321-12610234 GCA_020976665.1 Heortia vitessoides
GATAACATTGTACTAGAAATGTTGTCACGAGTTGTAATGACAATCATTCTTCCTTATTTGTGTCTGATTAGGACAACGAACTAATTTGACTAATAGCGCCCCGCGGTTTTACCCGCGTTACGTTGTAGAATTTTCATACTACTTACATACTACTGATATATCGAAAAAATATTTTACACGTATCTCATTACTTTGAATGAAGAACCTTCAATCTGATTTTATTTGAATAACATAAAAAACGATAATGTTTCATACCAACTTTGCCACCCCTTTAGAGGGTGAATTTTCATATATCGTTTAGTCCTCTATTCTACGTTCTTAAAGGAAACCCTGTGCAAAGTTTGAGTCAATTAGTCAATCAATTAGTAATCCTTTTATATATACAGAGATTGTAATTTTTCTTAGTTCAAACTAGCCGTTGGCTTTGCTTGCCTGGAATCAAACAGACATTTAAATCTGGTTAGAATTTCGTCCTGTAGCTTGATCTTGAGCTTGACAGCTGTCAAAAGAACGTGTTTTTAAATTATTCTAATGGTTTCTTTTTGATATAATACCTCCCACTGCACCAGGCGTCGTAAGAGGCGACTAAGGAATCGACAGATGGCCGTATATCCATCCGAAACAGGGCAGCTCGAATGCACTGGACGGGGATGGGCAGCAACACCCCTGTTGCGAAAGCTGCGCTCTGCTGCCAATATGATTGCCTAGCGCGGCAATTATGGGCAAAAAGCCTCCTTCTTCTTAGGAAAGCTTGGAATTTTGTTCATAATCGCCGCTACGAGTATACTGCTGCCCATCCCTGCCCAGTCGGTTTTGGTACCTTAGTCGCCTCTTACGACACCTGATACAAGGGCAGGTACTATGTTACTCTACCGGTACCTCACGGCTGACTTTTATTATATATTTTTATATTTTCACGGGTATCAGAACTACGTGGGTGAAACCGTGGGGTGCTGCTAGTCTATATTAATATTATAAAATGAAAATAATTGTAATACTAGTATTTATTCAAGACTGACTACCATAAAAAGAAAATTATGACTAAGTCGACAAACAAGCCTATTACAGGACGTGCATCACAAGGATATCATTATATCATTGCCAACCTTGTGACTAGAAGATATCATGTTGCATTTACCAGTAATTCTACTGCCTCTCAAACCCTTCAAACCGGAACACAGCAATATGAACACTTCTGTTTGGCGGTAGAAATAGGTGAGAGCGAGGTACCAATGCAGACGACCTTGGGTGAGGTTTACCTTTGGATAAATTAGTGCTGAGGCTGTGGAGTATCTGCAGAGTAGAATACTTTTGTATATACGTTGCAAGAGACTCTGGAACCGTCAGATGCGGTATATCCATCCGGAACAGCGAAGCCTGAATGCTGCAGGCTTGGAACATGTACAGATACCCCGACCCTTTCTTTATATTATAGGGCGCAAAATAGGAAATGGATCACCTGATGGTATCTTTAAGATAAAGACCCTTGAAAGTCCTAAGGAATTTCTAAGGTTCTAACTGTCTGGGAATAACGTCCCAGCTAGTTTGTTTCTTATAACAGTGGCTACTCTCTAAGATAGTTTCTACTCTGGGTGGCCACCACGCGTGTCCAGCTCGACAAAGATGGGCAGAATACCTCCAAATGTGGAGGGGAGGACTAAGTTCGCTAATTGATATCCCACTGCTGGTATGGTGTGCTCAGATCTTTGTTAAATGTAGGCAAAAATCCCGACTCAAGTTTATGATCGAATGGAAATATACAGGGTGTCGTTGGTTTGATCCCCAACCAAGACATACACTTGTGTTTATTCTAATAGCAAGTATTATATTTGTAATCTATCTGTTGTCTGATGTCCGTAACAAATACATAGGTCATCTGCACTGGTACTTCACTCTCATCTATTTCTACCGCCAAATAGCAGTGTTCACATTGCTATGTTCCGATTTGAAGAGTGAGGGAGGCAGTTAAATTACTTGGTAATGTGACATAATATTTTCGAGACACAAGGTTGGCAACGCGCTGGTCATATCCTTATTGCGATTGCCAACACGCTTGCCCAGCGCGGCAAAATACCTCCTTTCTTAGAGAGGCCTATGTCCAGCTGTAGACATTCTATGGCTGGTATCATGATCGTGATAGATCAAGATGAATTGGTCGACCAATATGCTTCTTGGTCGGTCGACATAGTATATATAATATGCTAATAGAAGAAGAGAACAGCTTACCGCGGAGTCGCTGCATCGTAATGTGGATTTGTTTATTTAAAAAATATATATATTGCAGGGTAGCGTTACCGTATGACAAGATCAGCACGTTTCATGAGCTGCCTCAGACCATCACCTCGGAACTGACGATCCTGGCCAACGATGAGCCGACGGCCTCGGAGATAGCAGGCCTCATCGAGAAAGCGTTTGAGGATTCAGGTTGGTTGAAGGTTTCATAATCTTTGTTTGCGTACCTCAAAAGGAACCCTAATAGGATCACTTTGGTGTCCATCTGTCTGTCTGTCAAGACGCTTTATCTTGACAACGTGTAGAGGTTTTTATTTGAAATTAAAGCCATATACTGATCACCACATATCAACTATCATATTAAAACTCATATGTTACCTTTCGAAGACCTGGAGCTATAGATACAGAGAAAGATCCATAACTATATATTTGCTATGAAATCATAAAAAGTCTTCTTTAAAACGCAGTCATTAATTGGATGGGTGTCCAAATTTCTAATAATTATGTTCGTGCAAACCTCGGTGGGCGAGTCCAGCTCGCACTTGTCCGGTTTTTTCATATTAGCCACTGAAAGTCGCCTGCTGAACAAAGGCCTTCTCAAGAACTAAAAAACTGCCAAACCGATTTACATATCTTTTTCATTATTAGGAAGTTATATTATTTATCAGCAAATAGCCTTCATTTTTTATAATATTCTTATGGGCAAGGAATCACATCCACACTTTCACACATCCAAGCACCTACAGATGCACACATCCAGACATCAACACACCCACACATCAACACATCCATTCATACATTAAGCCTTTATTGGTTTATTGGGGAATTCTGTCGATAATTGCCGCGCTGGGCAAGCGTGTTGGCAATTGCACAGCGTAGCTTTTGTGACAGGTATGCTGTTTCCATCTATCAATGTTTCGGATGGATATACCGCCATCTGTTGGTTCTGGTACCTTAGCCGCCTCTTGCGACACCTTCAGGAAAAACATTTATGAGATGAATATTTGTGTTTATTCTGTCTGGGTGTTTTATGTATTTAAGTATTATATTTTTAAATTCTGTTATCTGACATCCGTAACACAATTGCTTTAAGCGACTTATCGCAGTGTCAGGTCAATGTATGAGATGTTGTATAAAAAAATGAGATCGGTTATATGCGGTCTATATCCAGCGACGATCTCTTTGGACTATGAAGTCTTTTTAAGCTTAAATCAATACATAAAAATAAAAGTGTCTGTTTGTTATAATAAAAAACGCCTTTTTTAGTAAATGCGTATGGATGTACAGGGTACATATAACAATTTTTTAAATTTTTTGTCCTTTTCTATGTCGGTCTGTTTGTTTGTTCGTAATCTCAGAAACGGCTGGTCCTATTTAACTCTCAGCCACAGAACAAACACACATGTTCAACGCATACATTTAAGTCCTGGTTGGGGATCGAACCAACAACCTATGGCTCATAAGATCAATAAAGAAGAAACACTACAGAATGCGTCATTAAGCCTGTCAAAAACGCAATTGGCATTCTAATGATAATGATGACGAATAAGGATACTCTAGGATAACTTTTTTTTTGTTAGACCATATCGACAAACATGCATACAATTTGCGTAATGGTAAACGTCATCGCAGCCTATACACGCTCTTTATATCACGAGGATATTATTATCGCTGTCAAACTTGTGACTTAAAGATATTATGTTACATTACCCAGTATATTCACTGCGATTCTCACCTTTAAAACTGGAACACAACAGTGGGAACACTGCGATTTGGCTGTAGAAATAGGTAAGAGTAAGATACCAATGCAGGCGATCTTTGTATCTACTTCATGTGTCTTATAACACTCATTTTTTCTATTCCTAGATATAATTAAGCTGAAGATCAAGAAGGAAATCCTTTCCAGGGACCTCCATCGCACCCTCGACTCGTTAGCTGACGAGCAAGATGCCGTTGAAGAGGTAGCAGCAGCCTTCGATCTGAACAAGGCGAACACCTTCTTCGTGGTGCAGAGGCGACCTCTGTACCAGGATGTGTGGCTCTCTAGCGAGAGAGTCATGTTCTTCAGGGATGCTAAAGGTACTTTTGTAGACTAAACGAAATCTAGATTTATAATATGGCTTAATGGCTTTTTCGGTAGTGATCCTAATTTTGCACTTGATTCGATCTTCATTGAGGAATAATTCATATATCATCATAGCAGCCATTAATTATTTATCCACTGGTAGATATAAGTCTTCCTAAGAAAGGGGTATCTATACCCATAATTTCCGCGCTGGGCAGGCCTGTTGGTAATCGCAGAGCGTGGCTTTGCGACAGGGATGCTGCTACCATTGTATTTGAACTGTGTTTTCGGATGGATATACCGCCATCTGTCGGTTCCGGTACCTTAATCAATTGCTCATCTTTCTCCACAGCATCAACGACTCTGGTCCAAGCGCTTAAAGATTGGGTGTACCAGCTCAAAGTTCTAGAGGGCGCACGCTCTGAAACTGCAGACGGGCCACGCCGCACTAGGTTCCCTCCGTCCGACGCGTACCATGTGGTGCTGTCCGTGGTGCTGCCGAATCCTGATGAGGTCACCGTGGAGTTCGATGCTGAAGAAGCTGTTGAAGGTAGGAGCTGGGGGTTGAAGTAATGGAATGACAAAGGGTGGTTATTAGGATAAAATCAAGGAATGTTACCTGATTTGATAATTGCTTGAGTCGCTTATTGCAGCTTTCAATCAGTATTCTAGTTAATTTTTTTAGTAAATATGAGGGGCTACAATTTATAAGGATTTGTACATAGTATACTATTAATATATCGTCGATGATACTTCAATACCGCGTATGTAGCTTAAGTTAATAAGGTCCATTTTCCATCTTTTCTAATAGAATTTTCAACTTTATCTACAACTGCTACTTAGGCGGTATTGCACTATCATTGACGATATACGTTGTTTGCGTCCTAAACGCTTGCCAGACAGGAACAAACATTTCTCTTTGTATAAAATCAATCATCACGCAGTAAGTACAATGTGGTATTTCTGAATTTAAATAAATTCCCACAACATATCAAATATTGACCTCATTCCGTGATAAGTCGCTTTAAGGACTTGAGTTACGGATATCAGATAACAGAGGAATCACCAATATCCTACTTAAATACATATGTTTAACACCCAGACACATACAAACATAAATATTATCATATAAATATTTGTCCCGGTGATTATAGTATCATATAAATAGTTGTATCATATAAATAGTTGTTAGGGATCGAACCCACGATCCTTGGCTCATAAGATAGGATCGCTACCATCCGCGCCATCGGGTCCGTCAAGGAAGCCTGATATTTGTGTTTGTCCTAGATACGGATGTTGAAAATATGTACTTTAGTATCATATTTGTGATTCCTCTGTTGTCTAATATCCGTGACACAAGTATTTTAAGCTACTTATCACGGAGTTAGGTTAAAAATGAGACATTATGTGAATTTATTCATTTAAAAAATAAAAGAAATTTCGACCAAAAAGAAGCGTCGTGAAGCCGTTAAAAAGTAGTTTCACTATAAATATTGTATGTACGTTAAATGAACGTTGTATCTTAGAAAATATAAAATGTTAGTTAATCCTAATTCGAAGCAGTACCGTATTTTTATCCATGTATTGATTTCAGATTACATCGGCTCGTTCGTCGACGAACTGAGCGTGTTACACAACTTCACACTGAAGTCTCAGTGGCTCTACCTTATCGATTTCAATTTTCAAGCTATAAAGGTAAGATATTGTATCAATAAGTAATCATAATAATTTTTACAGGAACCACCTGTTGATTAAAATAGTAATAATCAATGTTTTATTGTACACCGAACATAAAAATATATGAAGAAAAAAAACAATACTTAATGGGCGGCCTTATCGCAAATGGTGATTTATATCAGGCAACCTTTGGATGGTAAGAGTAAATAAAACTAAGAGGCAGTATGAAGTGTAAATAAGATCAATCTTCATTACAGCCATTGAAATTCCACTGCTGGATATAGGACATAGGAATAGACAGAGTGGGGATGGGTAGAAGCATTCCCACCGTGAAAGCTGCGCTCTGCGATTTTTAACACGCTTGCCCAGCGTGGCAATTATGGGCAAAATTCCCTCTTACTTAGAGAGACCTGTATCCAGCAGTGGACATCTAATAGCTGATGTGATTATTTCTTAGATGTCCGTAGCACAAGTGCTTTAAGCTGCTGCATATCTCGAAGTCAGGTCACTATATGAGATGTTGTGTGTGTATTTATGATGTTGATGATAGATGTGTTGTTCCAGGTGGAGGACGACAGCGAGTGGGGATACCACTTGGCGGTGCGGCGCGACCGGTTGCCGTTGCTGCTGACGCGGCTGGAGGGGCGGGCGGCGGCGCGCGCGTCCCCGCGCCCTGCCCTCAGCCTGGCGCTGTACGCCGCGCCATGCAATCGCGCGCCTCTGCACATCTACGACGACCACGGTGAGGCGCGCTTGTGTTCTTGATGATGCTTCTTATGCCTCCATTACGCTACTCGCGGAATTCCTCGGCAAAGTACTCGAGATACTTTGGCAACAGTCCGAAGTGCGACACCACACACTCGTTCAACTTCGCGACGAGCTCATCCGCTATAAAACGCCGACTTCGGGCCCTTTGACTCGGTTGAGTTACCGGCAACAAATGGAAGTCACCCGAGGCGAAGTAGAGTTTGACGAGGTAAGCCGAAGTGCATCTCTACTCTGCTATTATTCTAACTTCGTTCAACTTCGCGAGTAGTGTAGAGGAGGCGCTACATTTTATCTGATCGGACTGCGAGGCGTAAATAGTAATGGTCTCCGGATCACCGCTGCGAGCTGCTGCATCCAGGGCTTGCGCTGGTGGTCCTTGAAAGCGTCGTGCGGTGCCGTAGGGACGGCGGCTCCTTCATATATAACCGTAAGATGGATGATGAGTGAAAGCCATAAACAAAACAAGTAGTTCTCTCCATTGGGGATAAGGGTTTGTCCGGACTGCGAGTCCCTACAGGACCCAAGTAGATATGATGTTCAGAGAAACCACCGGTTTTCTGTCAAGTCAAGGTGCCAGTTCTTACTCGCTCTGACTCGCGGTGTCTTCGTTCTGAAGTTGTATTCGCAGTGGCTATATATTGTTAGGGGTGGGACAATGTTGTATCTGTCCGGGATTACCCCCCGTGATAGGGTGCTTACCTTTTGCCAATCGGCACTGCCTGTCTGAGGCCCGAAGAGCCCTAAGGTGATTGGTGGGGTTAGTTTGCTATTCATAATGATGAGGCACCATTAATGGCAGCAGCCGACAGCTGAATGTTACATAAGTGACTACAGAAGGTAAACCTTGAGAGATGTGTGGATTGGGATTGAACAGGTCTTACAGAACCGGCACCTCCTCAAAAAAGCTTATCGGGTGTCTCCAACGAAGATTCATGTCTTGAGTAATCGAATACGACTACGTGTGGTGAGCGACGGCGGTGGTTTGTGGTGTATTAACTGCCTAAATATTTGTAGGTACTGACATTTTTTCCTTTCCGTTTGACAAAATTTGCTTTGAATCGCTCTATGCGATTTGTATTTAACATAATGCACTATAAATTTATTATTTTTTTACAATATCATTATACACACTACTGCTTCAATGACATATTGACGTAAATTGAGATAAACATTAATTGTGTATTGACAGTTAAGTGAATGATGACAGATATTTATATGAAATTTAATAATTGTAATAATAAATACACGCAACATCTCACACATTGACCTGACTCCGATATAAGTTGCTTAAAGCATGTTACGGATATCTGATAACAGACGAATTACAAATAGAATAGGTACTTAAATATATACAATCAAAACAAACACAGAATAAAACAAATATCATCGTATAAATATTTGTCCTGAATGAGGATCGAATCCGTGACTTTAGATGCACAAGATAAGATAGCTACCATCTGCACCATCGAGCCTGTCAAGTTAGGTTCATTCAATATGTATTTACCTTACCCCCAATAATAAATTCTCGCAGACAAGCCGGTGCCGACGCCGGTGCAAGCGTTCATGTCACCCAAGTGGGGGGGCGTGTTCCTCGCCAACCCGTCAGCGGCTGACTGCCGTGGGGAGTCGCCCTCGTGGCGGCCCAACGTCAGGGTCGTCATGGGCACCTTCATATCGCAGCTGAGGAAGTTGCTGGGGATCACTGACTTGGTAAGCTTTGGGCCTTTTGTTTTTTAATCTACCCTTATTCTACAGTCCTGCCCGGCTACCCTAGTGGGTAGTGGTAGGCCTGCGCTCCTACATGTTTTCACATTCATTCCAGTTCTCGCATGTACCTCTTGTACTTCTATCATTTATTATGAGGTCTCATGTGGTCGTGGTCTACCTCACTTCCTATGGCTGATATTATGATGATGATCTAGTAGTGGGTGTCAGTGTTGGCTGCAATGTTGACTGGGTAAACAGGAGGGCGAGTTACAAATATATATTTTTGCATATGATTCCAGCTCGACTAACCGGCATACAGTCCGAGTGATAATAATTTTCACCACAGTCGATAGACGCTCGTAATATCACAAGTATATCACAAGCGCGTTAGACTTTTCACATTACCTAGTAATTTCACTGCCTCTCTCACCGGACCACAACAATGCGAACATTGATGTTTGGCGGTAAAAATAAAAAAGAGTTATGCACTAATGTAGACGACCTTCATAAAGGTCTACCTCGTGTAACGGTTTTATTACAACTATTTTCGGGGTCAAGTTAATGTGTGAGATGTTGTATTTTATTAATTTTTCTTGTAAATGTCCGCTGCCCAGCCGGCTCTGGAGGGTGCGGCGGTGTCCCCGCTGCGGTCGACGACCCCGCGCCGCTGGGAGGTGGACCGCTTGCTGCGTCTGCGCACGTTAGAGCAGCTCACGTCCGCGCAGAGGACGCTGCAGTCGCTAGCGCAGCTTTTGGGTATGTGGCGGACTTTTATCAAACAGACCAACATTGTTATATTTATTAATATACATAAGCAACAGATCAACCTACCCTAATCCGTCAAATTGTTGCAGTCAATTTTGAACTAAATGGCTCGCTTTTATAGATTAATATTGATTTTGACACATTTGGTTAGGTCGAACTGTTGCTGAGTTTGCATTAGAAAAAAAATAGTGGGCCTTGAACCCGCAACCTTCTATACCCGAACTTTTTTTTTTTATTATGCCACTAAAGCCTCAGAAGATATTTAGATTTTTTCCTCTACGTTCTTTTTATTTCTTTTATACAAATGTAATTTCGACACTTATAAAATGAGTAACTAACTATGATTTATTGAGAGTAGAGTAGTTCTCCTGTACCAGGTGTCGTAAGAGGCCACTAAGGAACTAGCACCGGAAGTCGTATATCCATCCAGATCCATATAGTGTAGATGGGCAAAAGAATCTCCGTCGAGAAAGCTACGCGCTTGCCCAGCGCGGCAATTAATTATGGGCTAAATTCCCTCTTTCTTGGGAAAACTTATGTCCAGCAGTGGACTTACTATGGCTGATATTTTATAAATAATAAACTTATGACATTGACATTAATCTACATACACGACTCAATCACATTTGTAAACAAATGTAAGTATAATACTTTTTTGTTGCTTGTGGCAACACTGCAATGAATAGTCGTTTATTTTTAGTACCAAATAATTTATAGGGTTTATTTTAACTTATTAACTTCTACTACGATATGCAAAAAATTAAAACTCGTAGCATGTCTGCAGTGCGCAAGGTGATCTTACTTTGGCAGAATTTAAACATCAAAAGGATCAACCCTCTGGATTTTTTAAATTGAATTTGAGTGACTTGCATAATGATATATTAGTTGTAGATCAGTAGGAAAAATTGTATGCTGTTATTGACGGGTTTGGGGACTGGCAGTAAGGAGTATGTGAAGTTGTTCAGACGTGTTTCCTTGGTAGAGCACGAACTGCGGGAAATTCAAGGATAATTATGCTCATAATAAAATACTATTTAGTGACTCAACATCTGATTATATAATGTTTAGTGATAAATTTGGATAAGGTATGGGTCAATTAGTCAGTCTATTCCTGGGACATTTGGTTACTAAATGTTGCATGCCAGGTTCATCATACTTGGATATACTAAAAAGAGTTATAAATTAGACAGTATAAAGTAAATACCACAATTATTAGTAGGTAATTGAGGAGGAATGAGCAGGGCACAGCTTTTAAATTATCATGATACAATTAACTCATTAAATGTATAACATGTTGTCCAGTTCACCCTTTTCTATATTTGTAAATTGTTACAGGCAAAAAATAATATTAGACATCAAATTATTTAAACATTGGACACTATAAAATACAACATGTGATAGATATTTATAATTATATAAATAATAAATTACATATTATAAATGACTGCTACTATCTCAGTAGATATCTTAATAGACAGATAGCATTTTAACTATTTTTTATACTATACAGATGACCAAGAACTTGGTCAGCCAAAATGTTTCTATTAAGCAGCATTAGGATATTCTGATATATAGACTACCTGTCATAATGTCTTCTCTCTAATTCTTTGGAATATGTTCCAAGTTCTTTAAATTAAGTTACCAGACAAAAGATGTGACATCTGAAATATTGTAATAAAATATATATCTACCTAGTTCACCAGAATATACAGTGTATTTGAGGTAAGGAACTACAAATAGATTTATTCTTAAATAGTGAAAAAAATATTAAAAATATTAATAATTAATT
Source organism: Heortia vitessoides (assembly GCA_020976665.1). Classification (NCBI taxonomy): domain Eukaryota; kingdom Metazoa; phylum Arthropoda; class Insecta; order Lepidoptera; family Crambidae; genus Heortia; species Heortia vitessoides. Next base: position 12,608,325 of record JACJUM010002809.1, read on the forward strand.
ATATTAAGCAAATTGATGAAATTTAACTAATGTAAGGATATTGTAAGCCTCTGTGGAACACACAATAGAAGTATCTGCTATAGAGTTAGAGTAGTTAATTTTTGTATGTATCTATAGACCGCCCTTGAGTAATTTTAATAATTGTGTAGTAAAAATTGATCTTATATAAAATATTAGCAGCAGAAAGCAGATTGTTGTGTTGGGAGACTAATATTAATATTCTAGAGTCTCTGTAAATCATTTAATCTGAGTTGTTTATTTCAGTAGCCTACTCGAATCACCCCTGCTAGTGCTACCTGTATAGATATTTTTTCCTGTACCTGTATAGATTTTTTATTGTTCCAATTCATAAAGTTATTGTTAATTAATAAGAATCATATCATTTAGGATAACTTATACAATTTAAAACTTTCAGCAAAAACGTATTTAGGAAGACAATTACCTTTGTGCCTGTAACTGAAAATTGCTTAGAGAGGATGAGGTATAATTTGCTTCTAAATCTGCCTCTTGACGGCTGATTTAGACCCTAATGAGATGTATGACTATTTCTTTCATAGTCTGAATAAATAGTAATCAGTATTCCGCGCGTAGGCTTCTACGGACTTTATAAACAAAAGAAAAACTTTTTATGAGAATCAGCAACATGATGGAAGTGAAGAGTTAAAACAAAATAAATGTTAGAAAATATAAAAAAAAAATTCAAAGCAGATTGTTATAAAACAAATATTTGAAATACCAATAATGTAATTATAACTAGGTACTTGGGCAAATATTAATGAAAAGGCTGGTAGATCAAAACACTCAGATAATGATTTCTAATTTAAAATTGGTGTTAAATAAAAACATAAAGAAATTATTATTATTAAATTAAAATTTGTGCATGCTACATCAGTTGATACAAATAAGGTATTTAAATTAATTAATGTTAAGAAAGCCCCTGATCTGGGAAAGGAGGAGGGGCGGTTCATGTTTTAAAATCTCTTTCTAGCGCCCGACCTAGCAGCAATTTTTAATAACTGTATTAACAGTGGTGTATTTTTTACTGATTAAATGAAACAAATTAAAATAACTCCTCTTCTTAAACATGGTAGTACATCAGACCCCACTAAGTTTACAATTTTTATACTACAGGCATTTAGTCACATTTTTGAAAATCTCATTCTGCAACAACAACTACTAAAACTTGTTTATACTAATAATTTAATTCACGATAAATCTCACTTTTATTCAAAGTTAAAGACGATAGATTTCCGATGACAATGTAAACAATGTCATATCGAAAGTAGTGAGTTAGTTTAACGTAACTAACTTGTTATTCTATTTATAATGAAAAAAAAGCTAAATGTATAAATCACTTTCTTTCGTTACATTTATCTATATCTAATTATATTTCCTTAAATGCAATCTATTTATATTATGTATATTGAATATATTTATTCTATCGATCTTATTGACACCTCTTGCTACCTCTTTGTTTCATTAACTCTTTCCATCCAAAGGCTGCCTGGAAGAAATCGCTATTAGCGATTAGCCCATTGTACTTTATAATTACTTATTATATTTCCATGTATTTTTATGTTTGGTGTACAATAAAGTATTTATTATTATTAAAATTTGTGATCCTACCTAATGTCATCCAAACCAATTCTATCAGTTATAAAGAATGGGGGTAGTATTGTTTCTTATGGTATACTACTGTGGGGTGATGCGACTGCGATTCGTGCGATTTACAAAATGTGTCTCGCTTAAAGAGAAATTTAAAGAAATTAATGTAAAGACTATACTGTCAATGTGTCTAGGAAAACGGCATAATTTTTTTTATTTATTTATTTAACTTTATTGCACAAAATGTACAAATGGCGGACTTAATGCCAGATGGCATTATCTCCCAGTCAACCATTACACAAAAC
>JACJUM010002809.1:12616357-12630929 GCA_020976665.1 Heortia vitessoides
CAGAATATTTAAACAGCTATATAATTGTATAGTTTTAATTCAGATTGTTGTTAAGAAAAAATATTATATATTTTGCTAGAGAAACTAAAAAATAACCTTTGTATTTAAATACTTCGTTAAATAAAAGTAAATAGTCATTAAGGCGGGAATCGGCTGGAGTATTTCCGTCGAGAAGATAAATTCTGCGATTTCCGCTACTCTTGTCCAGTTTGGCAATTGTAGGCAAATACCCCCCATTCTTACGGGCCAAGCAGTTGACAGTACGACTTTTACGTCCAGCAGTGGACGGAATACCGCTACAATGATGTTGACAAAATAATGGACGCTTTCTTAACCAAGCAATCATTCCAGGTGAAATATCAAATATAGTGATCAACGACGAAGTGGGCGCCTCGATCAACTCGGCCGTGAGCAGCATCCACTCGACCTCCTCGCTGATGGCGGAGGGAGCCCTGCAGGAGGCGTATCAGATCTCGCAGGAGGCCTACCGCTCCGCAGAGACGGCGTTTATGGAACCCAGTCTGCTGGCTCTATTGTACTTCCCTGATGACCAGAAGTAAGTTTTCGTATAATGTTATAATAAAGGATGACTTAATTTTTTACATTTAACTACAGGTTACAGTCATAGAAAATACTGCATAAGACATAGCAAATACAAAGAACAAGACCATAATTCAAACCGCGTCATAAATGAGACAGACCTCGAATGTCGCCTGCATTGCTGCCTCACACTTGTTCCCACCGCTAAATAGCAGAGTTCATATTGCTGTGTTTCGGTTTGAAGGATGTGAGAGGCAGTGGAATTACTGGATAATGTGACATAGTATCGTTGACTTAATCTAATTTAATATAAATAATAAATTTATATATATATATATAAATTTTGTCTGTATTGAATCACGCTACGTCCGAAAGTAGCGGACGTAGCGTGCGCTGCGTGAAAGTAGTAGTAGTAGTAACTGCGTGTAGTTAGAAAGAAAATATGCAGCCCAGTCACAATTCCACGCGGACATAGTTGCGGGAACAGCTTGTAAAGATATATAACTGGTAAATTTTATGGTTTTAGGTACGCCATCTATATCCCCCTGTTCCTGCCGATCATGTTTCCAGTGGTGTTGTCCCTGAAGAATCTGGTGTTGTGGTTCCGCGGCAAGCCGGCACACAAACTGAAGACTGAATAACGTTTCAGAATTACATTTATCTATAGTATTTATTGTGTGCTATGAGGGAATAAAATAGTTATTTCTGATCCTGTAGTTATATATTTCTGGCAACAATTGTTTTTTTGAAGTTAATATTTGGGCATTGTAGATTTTTATAACATAAAATATCGCAAGTTTAAAAATAAATATTGTATTAAAACCGTTTATAGTTATTTGTATCAAGAATTTTTCTTCAAAGTGAGAAGGTTGATAGAGTTCATCCGCCAAAAAGGGAGAACTTTGCCCATAATTGCCGCGCTGGGCAGCGTGGTGACAATCGCAGAGCGCAGCTTCGGGACGGGAATGCTGCTACCCATCCCAATGCTTGATGACTTGCGAGCTACGCTGTTTCGTGTAGATATACTGTCCTGGTATAGAAGAAGGTACTATTCCACAGAAGCTTGACCCTTGAACCTTGAACTTAAGTAATTAAATCTTGTAATTTACTTTGAAAAACAATGACATACAAGGGACAATTGATGTTTACTTCTTTTATGTATTTCAATACAAACAGCTTGTAATCGTTATTTTATTGAATTTCAAATTAATTTTGTATAAAAGAAATAGGTTTGTGTACTTTTGCACTTTTCTTTCTTTTGACGGTGGTGATCTTGATAGCCAAAGGTCTAAGTTCGATACCCACCCAGGACAAATATATAATGAATATTAGTATTTGTTCTGTATTCTTTTGATTCCTACGTTGTCTGATGTCCGTAATTCAAGTAATTTTAAGCAACTGATCTCTGAGTCAAAGTCTATTTTTCGTGAAATTTCCTTAAAGAGGGGTACAAAATATATAAAAGGGTAGTAAATTATATTTTCTACTATTAAGAGAAATATCTCTTGTGTAATGTGTATGTAGTCAATTCAAATACTCTATAGGGTATTTGAATGGACTACTATTACATAAATAAAACTCCTATATGCTTCACATAATATAATACTGAGGTATCATCCACAATCAAAATTTATTACATACATTATGATATCGATGTGCACAGTTATCAATCGTGTGTTTAAATTTATACCTTATTATAATATTAATACTGGAGAAAATGCAACTCTGAAGCGAGACGCTCTTGATATGTGAACTCAATATTCAATCTATCTAAATATCTCTACTGCTACCTTTGGTCGATTCCGCAGTCCACAACGGAAAATATTTTGAGTCTGTAATGTATATCTTGGCAATTTTGGGCCAGTGGCTCTCAAACTATGCAATTGATCATATATAAAAATTTGGGAACCTGGTATTAATTTGTACTTTAGTCAACTGCTAGGTATGTTGTCAATCGCTTTGAAGTATACAGAATTTATCATCAAATCTAAAAAACTCATCACGCCTAAGGTTTACTGTAAAACTAGCATTCTTGTTTGTTCTTATATTGTTTTGTATTCCAGACAATGAAACATGACAGAGTCACAAATCATTTTTCAGTACCTTACTCTCGCTTATTTCTACCGCCAGACGTGTTCACATTGCAGCGTTTCGTTTATAGGGCGAGGGACTGAAATTACTGGGTAATGTGACATAATTATTCAAGTCACAAGGTTGACAACGCGCTAGTGATAACCTTGTGTTGACGCTAATTATCACAATATTTATGGATTATTACAATGAAACGGTATAAAGTAATACTACTACACATTTAGTTTCACTTGCCCGGTGTCTATAATTAATCTTCCCAGTTTTCGTTTTTTCATAATAATCAGGAAATTATTTGAGAATTATTGTATAGAATGACTGTATCAAACATGTCAATATCAGACTATTTATTGTACGTTTTCGAACGCTCCGGTGAATGTGAAAGAGAAATAAACAAAATTGTAACTTTATTTTAGATTTATAAAATTTTTATCAAATTGTAGATTTATCAAAACTAAAATAACTTCCATATAGAATTCATTGCAATAATCAATTATAACTTAATTTCAAATCAGTTAAGTTACTAGTATAATTAAGTCACATTTCACACTTTCCATATAAAGTTGTTCACATTCCGTTTAGACAAGTTTGGGAATGACCGATGTTGTCAAGTACCTACAACTAGGGCTTTTTTTATCTCTTTTGAACCTAAATGTATTTTTAAATATCGTTAAATTATAAAACCAGTAAGAACGTAGTTTTACAGTACTGCTTAAGTTATTTTTAAACAAATTGATATCAAGCTTTCTACACAAATATAATAATATAAAAAAATACTGATTTTGGTAGACTGATGAGTTCAATGTGGACCACCCTTTATATTCACTCGGTGCTAACAATTAATTCATATTATTTATTTAGACTTTGCTTTAACTCAGGTACTGGAACGTTTAAAACAGTTCATATAATATATAATAACTTCATATTTAAACTTACTTAGTAATCTTGAATACAACTTAAGTTTCCTCATTAAACAAGTTAAAAGTATCTTTATAAGTATGTAAACATAACATGATTTTATAACTTATTCCATTTCCGTTTGCACTACATCCGGCAATCTACCTCTCGTAAAGAGAAAATCAACGGAAACACCGTAACACTTGGCAACACCGAGTATTCAACCAATCACAAGCATTATCGGTATTGCCATGTGATATGCAGTAGTTCGTATACCACCACACTTTTAAGGAAGATCAAAAGTCATAGAACAACCCCAGGATTATCGAACATTTAGCAACACAAAACGCAGGCAGCAACATCAATAAAACAAATTCCCGCTAACACGGCCCGAACAGCACATAATACAGCTAGATACATATTTATATATTAAAACCATTTATTACTCAAGCCAATCGGTCTCGGTCAACATCGCCATATTCTCTCCTTTACCAGGCAAATACTCGAATTCCCAGAACGTGTTGCTCAAAACCAGTGTCTCGCCTTCGTTCACTTCAAAATGGAGGGTAAAGCAATCGTCCTGGCATGGAACTCTGGGCTTTAGCTGTACCAGATTCTTCCCTTTGATCTGAGACATTATGATCAACCCTTCATCCAACTCTAGGATCTTGTACCTGTGAGTGTCATAATTCTTGGACAGCAGCAGCCAATTGAAGTGGGATGGGGGCACATGAGGAGGAAGGAAGTAAGGTCTAGGCGCTAGAACCCTAAACGATTTGACCGCTCGAATGTCGCAATTTTGGAAGTGAACGAACCAACTTGGAATGTCAGTGTTAGTGATTCTAGAGACTATTTCTTCCAAGTCCATCGGTTGGCGGCCTAGGCGGATGTTTGTGAGGACCATGCAAGGGACCGAGTCGCTGAGGCGGTCGTCGTTGGTTATGAGGCCGGTGAGATTCAGGTCTGCTCGGGAGATGGACCAGTCCGCGTACGCGTCCACTACTATAACGGGCGCTCCGCGAAGAAGGTGGTGCTTGAAGACGCTGTCGTAGGTAGCGTCGGACACACGGACCACGTTCTCTGAAAATTGCAATACATTACTGTAGGCTTCGTTTATTATATTAATTATAAGCGACCCACCCTGGCTTCGCCTTGGTGCAATTAGGTTAAAAAATTGTGTTATCTCTAAAATAGGGACACCATCGCGGACTTTAATATAAAACTTTTTAAGCTGTACAATACTAAAGTGCATTATTTTACCAGAACTTGCAATATTGCCACAAAAAAAAATTTGACATGACATTGGAGACCTCTTAAATTACCAGCGTGTTACTAATACTAGTATTTATATAATGCATGTATTATATAAATATATATATATATATTGTAATGATACTAACATGTACCTATGCGCGACTTTATCTGTATAAAAATAAATTCTGTTGTCATGTAATTGTAATGGGTTTTTTTCTTTAAATTAAACGTAGTGACAAAAAGATATACTGCAAAATTTGCAAATTTATATTTGCCCTATATAATTTCAAAAGCAAAGACAACATATTCTATTCTATTATTTAAGCAAAGAGAAAATCAATGAGACATTACAATAACAATAAAAATGCAAGTTACGTTAATCAAATAAACTGAATGCGTTAATTTTTTTATCAATTGCTTTTGGACTTCCTGCGAGGCTAGGCCGGGATTTCACTAAGTAACTTCTGAGTATTTAATATAATGTGATTCTATGTAACAAAATCTCCTCAACGATTTATAAAAAAAAACCGTTATAAAATGCATAATTTTTTTATTTTATTTTCAATGCTTAAAACATAAGATATAAATAAATAACATGTTAATGTCACCAACATGTTAGTAGTTTAAATATAAATTTATATCCCAAATCGAGCCAAATAACCACTCAAGGGTAGCATGTTAAAAACTAGTGCAGAATTACTAATTAACTTAACACTTGCATATTCATTATAATTCCGTCAAGAAACATATTTACGAATACACCAAATAAATAATATATAATACATAAGGCAATCAATTAATTTTAGTAATAAAAATATAATAAATAAAAAATTACTTAAAATAAATAATTAAAAAATAAAATATAAACTTACTTATAGCTTCACAGCCGACACATTCTATGGGCGACACGACATCATTACCCAGGTTTTGAGGTTGCGATCTCTGAATTAGGCATTTGTTGTAATATAACGGAGTCCAGTCCCAAATAGGTAACAGCTTTATCAAAACCATTCTTGCCACAGCCGCTGCATGCCACTGAAAGGTATCCGTCTGGCTGACAGTATACCCAATAGCAACAACCATCACCAAAAACATGAACACCCTCGTCCATCTCTTGATCGAAGCCTTTCGCACCGCAGTGGTCAGTGGCCGACATATAATATCCATTTCCTCGTCAGACATACCTGCTTCTTTACAATATTCATAAAACGAACGCACTTCCGAATGTATTAACTCGAATTTCTCACGTTGAGACATTTTCGTCCCGTTTTTGAGGCTCATTTTCATCGTGACCTAGTCACTCCGAGCGATCAATAATAAACTTACAACGCGGCTATCGTATCGATATGGAATGAAAATTCGCGCGCGCGCTTTTACGCCTACTTTTTGTTTGAATGTTGCATGCCTGCCGGAAGTTGATGACTGGCAAATAAATTATTATTATTTGTGCTCAAAATCATCTAAGATTTTATTAATTTTTACTACGAGTGTAAATATTTATAAATATATACCGTACGTTATTTTTGTTTAAAAATTTAGTAATATTTCATGTCTGACTTTAAACACTTAATTTACACGCGTATCTCTACACTCACATAATTCTCATTCACTTACTATTACTTACTAATTTATTACTGTAGCAACACTATAAGTCAAATTCCTCCGATCGCCATATTGAAAGTTCTAAAGTGGGAAGTTGGTCAAGCGCTGACCTTATTCACTATTTCTATTTATTCTGGTACTATATTTCTGCAAAAAGAATTCCAAAAATACTTATATTTATTTATTAATTTATGTAAAGTGATTTATATATAATTAAGTGTGTTCAAACTATTTTGCAATTCGTTTGACGAATACGTCATAGCGCCATGTTGTATTCCTGCGCTGATTGCAGGCACGAGAAATCTGCCAACCCGTTTATTTTTCGGGATTAGTTCCCGAGAATAAATCGAACTGCGATTTTGTACTCAAATATATTGTAATTTATATTTGTTGGCAAATGTCAAACAACTTTAGTGAAATCGATGCATCCCTGTTGTCGCATTTCGAGTGTTAATTCCTAATTTCAACTGCAGTTTTGTGCATCCGCGAAAGTTGAAAGGACTGTGTTGTAAAAGAAAGAAGTGATAAATAGCCAAAATTCCGGTCCCTACGCGCAGACGAGAAGGTGCCTACCCGCCGGGGCAGTCGGGTGACGGAGATATGAATAATAAACGCAAAAATCGCCAAGGGCCGCCTAGGTAATTGTGGTTTTATTAGCTAACTTTCTGTACTAGGATGACATGTCTTTGTTATAATCCACGCGAAACTTGGATGGTGTTGTCACGTTGACAGTTTTAGTGGCGTGTAGAGGCTAGCTCAGTGTAAACAAGAGTAGAGAGGACTGCAAAATCGTGAGGTGTGTTTGTATGAGTAAGTATCACGCCGCGTACGGCGCGGCGACGGACGACGATCCTAGTCTAGATGATTGCCCTACTTTAGTCGAGTACTCCGATTAATATAGCTGCGTGCGATCAGCTGATCCCCGTGCCTAATTATTTTCCACGGTACACATTCACTCCTTTCTAGAGTATTTCTAGCTGAAACAAATCTACATTGACTACTGTAAGTTTTACTTTTCATACCATTTTTTTTAACTGGATTGTTATGAATTATTTTAAGCTATAAGAGTTGAGAAGCTGGATTAATTCAACATTTTGACAAAAGGAAGTGGGATACATTGGTATTTTGCTAGCTTTCACTCGGCAACTTCTTGGAACAGTAAGATAATGCTTGGCAAAAGTCCAGAATTCTTAATTAGATTGCTTTCTTTTGGTTAATTTGTCTGTGATAGTTAAATTTTTTCAAACAAATATATCTTAGGTAGCTGCTTATCAAATGTTTATCATTATGAAACAATGAACTTTATAGAAAGGAATTGGCTCTTTCTCTAAAAAGTGCACAGTATAGTGTTTTGCTTCCTGTATTCTTATCTATATTAACCTAGTTTGTATGTCAATCTGTTCGTCTCCTCAGCTAATGTTATCAAGTTTATGTGCAAACATTTTACCTTATTTACAATTTTCAAATACAACTTAAAAATTTCCTCAAATCTGATAACATATTATTTAAATTTACCAAGCCTCATATATAGACAAATGTAACTACATAATTTCAATTTAGAAAGCCACTGAATAGCACATAACTAATACAAGATAATAATGTATTTAAATATTTAATCAGCTGATGGATTAATACTCAGTCTCTAGAGAAAGCTGATGTATTATTTATTTATGGAGATTGGTCTGTGATACATGCAGTTTATACTGAAAAATTTATGCAATATTCACGTTTCATGCCAATCCTAATATGCTTCCTTTATATTAGGATTAATGAATTTGTGAAGTTTTCCTTTTGTGACATTACGATTCCTTTTGTAACACATTTCGTATATTTACGAGAGCACAGAATCAAATTTGATTTGCTAAAGTTGCTGTCGTAAAATACATGAATTTTATGAATATGATTAATGACTCGTTTTGCTTATCTTTATACATATATATTGAATAATATTTATTGTATTTCTAAGTTTTTCATAGAAATTGAATTCTGTGGAGTCTGTGTCTCTAACTTCACCTTTTTGAACTTGCATATTGGAATTATTTTAACAACAGATTTTCGTACCGCTCATTGAAACAGTGTATAAAAACATAATATTTAATTTGATCTGGAATTTTTAAACAAGTCATATTAGTCTTATATTCATGTAAATATTTCAAATAGCCAACATTTTATTCATTTGGTAACTTAAAAAAAATTACAAAGTTTTGAGGTTATTTATGGTAATTTTGATAAGGATGATATTTGTTGGTATGTCTTAGATAATTGCTGAAACTATGCAACATATTAGCCTTGATTTTACAAATAGAAAGTTACATTAATTTATACTAAGGATTGGAAGACATGCATGATTGGAAGGCATGTTTGTCTATGCTCAATAGCTAAATACAACAGCAACACAACAAATAAACTTGTCTTAACTGAAATATTTGTGTATTTCAGTAAAAGCTATCTATATCACTTGATATTCCATCATTTTAGCAATGAGTGGAAAAAATGTCTGTTAAAAAGTTGTTTGGTATGTTAATTGTTAAAAAGAGTTCTCAATCAAAATGGTAACTTTTTCAGAAGTTATTAATGGAGTATGCTGTTAAAAATAAACTTGCAATAAAGTGGATGATACAGTGTTACTCATAACTTCAATTTTCTTATTAACCACTTAAATTCAAGGCAAGCCGGCAACAATCTGACATTCTTTTGTTTCTATTCTCTTATTTCTATATTACTGCATTACTTTTTTTGTATATTTTCATAAAATTTAAAAAAAATTGAAAAAAAATTAATATAAAAAAAAAATTGTGTCTCAATATTTGTCCCGTGTGTAGTTTTAAACATTAGAACTCATTTTAATATATTTTTGCTTACTGTACACACAGATTCAGATTGAGATAGTGGTTAGGTTTTATTAAAAGATACTAAACTAACAAGTTAATATCATAATACTCAACAAACTACTATATTAGGTAGGTAAAAAATTGAATTAGAGTGTGTCGGCTGAAACTTACATATATTTGTATATAAACCTGTCCAGGCCTCGCACATAGTAGAAAATATGTAACCATAATTTATTTTATATATTATATTTTCATCCAGCACATACCAGTCAAGCGTTAACTTTTTTCTTTTGAAATATTTGTGCAATATTTCAATTACAAAAAACATATGCCTACTAACTACATGGATAACTGCTTCCGTTGGTATTAATGTAAAATTAATAATGTTAAATTGATTTTGATTTTATTGTAGACGAGACAGACATGGGGAATTTGTTTTATACAGTGTATCGATAGTACTTGAGTTGTTTTGTTTGAAGAGAACACTTATATGGAATACAGAGGCAGTCCATAAAAATATTTACTAAAATTTATTTTATGTCATTGCAATATGCTTTAAAGTAGCAGTGTAGTAATGGCAGTTTATTAAATAGCATTTTGATGTGATTGCAGGTGGGCTTAAAGAAGACATAATACAAACATAAACTAAATCTAACTGGATATAATTCGGAAACAAGAAATGCATTCCAATAGGTATACCATATAAAATGTAATGCTATTTTGGTTTAATTATGTGTATCATTATCTTTTTATCTTCCTACTTCAGTAGTGTATTATGCCATAGTGTATATCGATCTCTCCATGAAATTCGCTCTTGGATCCCTAAACTACCATATTAAAATCATGACTATCCATTGTGAAATGAACAATCGTACTATCCAACGGGAATCGTACATTTTCCTGGAATCAAACAGCCTAAGTGTTACTCTAGAGTTTAATATATTTTATAACTTTTGCAAAATTTCATACAATCGCTTCAGCTATTTGGTCTAGAAAAAATAACGAACATTTGTAAATCCATCCATAGAGACTTGCACTTCTATAATATATTAGTCATTTTTATTTTATTAGAATTAAGCGTAGAGTCCGCGTGTTGGTGAACGTCACCGCAGCCTATAGACGCTCGTAATTTCATAAGCATATCACCAGTCCGTTGCCAACCTTGTGATTTGAAGATATGTCACATTACCAGAAACAGCAATGCGAACACTGTTATTTGGCGGTAAAAATGGTGAGAGCGAGGTACCAATGTAGACGACCTTTGTTTGTGGTCTACCTAATGACGAACCTGTTTCTGGACGGTTCAGACGTCAATTCCATTGGGGCAATGTCTTAACACTTAACAAGACTTCATATGAAACGTGGAAGCTCTGAAGAGATTGAGAATCTTATCGTTATTCTTTATATTAAATTCTCATAACATCTCATACTGACTGATCTGATTTTGAGATACATCGCTACAATTTAACACCCAGACACAGAACAAATACAAATATTCATTCACACCATATAAATATTTGAATTGAGTGGGGATCGAACACAACCGTCTGCGCCGTTTAGTGCCGTCAAAAGTATTATGTATTTGATTCTTCTGTTGTCTGATGTCCGTTACCCAAGCGGCTTATCTCTGAGTCTTTGGATGCGATGTTGCGGAAATTTCATTTATCTATATGTATGATACAGATGGTACCGCATAAACCGTAGCTTTGTTTGTAGTTCCTGGAAATTTCTCTGTGCCGTTAGCAGAGAGCAAGAATAGATGATACATTTTACAGTATTTTCATAGGTATATTATTAAAATAACCAATTACACATTACGATTTGACTCTTTTAGCAGTACCTACTCATATATTTAGCTAATTTGCCAAACAAGTTTACGGTTCGCGTGATAGTAAGCGTCACCGCAGCCTATAGACGCTCGTAATATCACAAGGATATCACTAACGCGTTGTCAACCTTGTGACTTGAAGATGTTATGTTACATTGCCCAGTAATTGCACTGCCTTCAAACATGAACACGACAATCCAACACGTGTTTGGCGGTAGAAATAGATGAGGGTGAGGTACTAGACAGACGACCCTTGTATTAGGTTTGTCTCTAGTAAATTTTTATATAAAATAGTATTTTTTATAGTAAGAATGAAAATATTTTAATGCAAAAATTCTTTGACTTGTTCAGATAACATATCTTGATATATATATATACCTAGAGGTTAACAAACGTTATTTTATCGTTGTATACACAGTTTTTTAATTATCTTAACAAAATTGATATGTTGTTTTTTTTTAGAAAATGTATGTCTTTTTTATTATTGATTTAACGATTGAATTTGAACACAGTTTTAAACGAAGGACAGAGTTTTTTAACTCGGATATATACAGCTATTATCTGCTTTTGTTAAACTATAATATTGTTATATATTATGTTGTGACAACTATAGTTTGGACATGTACAAACCTTTTAACCAGGTAGAAGTATTAAAGGGCCAGGTCAGAAATACAAAGAATAAACTAGCTTGTTTAAAAAAAATTATGGAGAAAGGGAAGCGTGCGCTATGCGACACACGTGCTGTTGGCATGTAGCTGAAATTGTACTTTTATTGTTGGAAATTGTAATATAGTGTCCACAAGCGGAAGTAGCTAATCACTAGTTTATATAATATAATTGGTTAAATATATATATATATAATCATATCAGCTACAGGAAGTACACTGTTGGACATTGGCCTCCCCAAGATAGGGGGATTTTTGCCCATAATTGCCGTGCTGGGCAGTAGTGGTGGCAACCGCAGAACAAACTTCGCGAAGGGTGCTGCTGCCCATCACCACCCTGTAGTATTTAAGTACCGCCATTAGTTCCGGTACGCCTCTTACGACATCAGGTACAGAGGGACGTATTATTCTATTCTTCCGGTATCCATAAATATATATTTAAAACATAAACTGATAATGTATTAACTAATACACCACGAGAAGTCTTAAACTATTTGAATAAGCCAACACATGGCTGTGTACTTAAATTGTGAATTACTTTTTCTACGTAAAATTAAATACAACATATTAATTAAAATCAATGTTGATTCTAGAGTCATAAGGGTCGTGTGTAATCATCGTGAGATAACTATACCGCCTATTTCATAACTAGAACGACATCAGAGGTAGGTAGGTACCTCTTAAAAAGGGCGTCTGCATCGGTACCACACTAACCCAATTCCACCGCTTAATAACAGAGTTTGCATTTTTTTCCGCTTTAAAGGTTTTTATTCCGATTAAAATTACTGGGTAAATGTGACATAGTATCTTCAGTTCACAATGTTGGCGACACGCTGGTGATATCTTTATGATGTCACGAGCATCTTTAGTCTGCGGTAACGCCCTACTATCAAGCGAACTGTATGCTTGTTTGTCGACCTGGTCTTATAAAAAAAACAGTATCTTTTGTTTCAAAGGTTGGCGGCACACTAGTGATATCTTTGTGATGACACGTGTGTATGTAGGCCGTTGCTAAGACTACCTACCATCAAGCAGACTTCAAAAATATAAAAACAAATTTAGAAGTGGGGGGGGGTATAAAATTAATTTTACAGCAGGTTTATTACGGCAGCCACCAGAAACGAAACTTATGGTTCCATTAATACCTAGTGGTTGGTGTTGTTTCTTTACCGGATTTGGTTTGTAAGCAAACCGTTGCCGTATGAAAGCAATTAGTTTCCAGTTGTTTGTTCCACCAGTCTTCACCAGGCATTCGCCCGCAGGTCGCCACGGGGCCGGGTGCTCCCCGAAGGCGTGTACAACAACGCTCACTTCATGCACGCGGTGACGGCTCATGTGGGCGACAACGTGCAGGTGCTCACGCAGTCAGGCAGCCTCTGGGAGGGGGTCTTCAAAACTTTCAGCGCTCAGTTCGAGGTCAGTCACATTTCTTTTCACCTGGAAACTGGAAGGAAAGTTCTGCTTTCCATACCAGCCCGCTATCATGTAGGTAGTCTACTGCTGAACATTGGCAGTGCGGGACGGGAATGTTGCTGCCCATCCATTCCGGTACCTCAGTTGCCTAACCTATTACAGGGGAGGTATTATTCCACACTGCCGGCATTACATGCCAATATTTCATACACTCACTACCACTTGTAGTCAGAATCTACATAA
Organism: Heortia vitessoides; assembly: GCA_020976665.1. Classification (NCBI taxonomy): domain Eukaryota; kingdom Metazoa; phylum Arthropoda; class Insecta; order Lepidoptera; family Crambidae; genus Heortia; species Heortia vitessoides. The sequence goes on from JACJUM010002809.1 coordinate 12,629,719, forward strand.
TCTATATTAAAATCATAAAAACATATATTGTCTTGCGTCTGCGTTATTGTTTTTTTTTTACTGTAAAACTACTGATTATAGTTTTATAGGTCCTATATATATTTTTCAATAAGCATTTGTGAAGTGGCTCCTACCATACGTCGTCAATTTAAAAAAAGGAATTCACTCCAAAGCGGAATTCAGCGGCTCTTAGGTGAAATATATCTGGATACGTTGTAGCTGTCTTCACCTTTGTCTCGTAAAGCCGAAGATTCATTAGCGAAATTCACTACCGGCTATGATGCAGATATCCGCATCCGCATTAATCGACGTGAAGTTTTTCCATATGAGGATGGTATGTTTGTGCATCCATATGCAATTCTATCGATAACGAACAACTTGAACAACGACACAACACAAAATAAATCAAAAGTCAAAAATAGAATTTTTAAATGTTAGTCGCTATTGTAAGATAAATGTTTAAAATTCAAAAATAGAATATAATTGTTAGTTAGATGTTCTTCTTTTAAATCTTCGATTACTTAAGAGTAGTGTTATTATTTTTAAATCCTTTTTTATTATTCTTGTTTGTGAACACACTCTTCTTGAGTGACTCTGGAATACGCTTCCATTGAATATCAAACAATCCCCCAATAAATTGAACGCATCCTTAAACGCATTTTCCGTTCTCTCTTTTCTGATGCTGCTTCTCGTCTGCTCTAAGCTATATGACCCCATTTCCGTTAATTATATTTCTGTTGTACTTTTTTCTTATATCAATGATCACTAGTCACATATTATTAATTTTATTTTTTGTCGACATCATGGAACAGGTCGAATGTATCATAAAATTATTAATCTGGGATTCCCCTAGTATAGGGGATTCCCAGATTAATAATTATATAATAATATTATTAATTATAATATTGTTCTTCGTTATAAATATCAGACCATAGAGTCTTTATTATAATTTAGCTTTGTTGAACTGACTAACTGCGATGACAGCGATAAATCGCATATAGCAATTGTATTATGGACATCAGTGGAACTATAAATATAATACTTTAATACATATATTTAACCCCCAGACACAGGACAAAAACAAATTCATCATATAAATATTTGTCCTGGGTAACGATTGAAGCCACGACCCCTGGCGTATACAATAGGATCGCTACAATCTGCTCCATCAGGCCCGTCATATATTCAACTATGAATATATATTCTTACTG
>JACJUM010002809.1:12630939-12665084 GCA_020976665.1 Heortia vitessoides
AAACTCCATCAGGCCCGTCATATATTCAACTATGAATATATATTCTTGCTGGGGATGAAACTCCACAGACCTTTCGCACAAGATTTAACATGAGGTAGGCTTACTGCAAAGGTCGTCTGCATTGGTACCTAACTCTCATCTATTTCTACCGGCAAACAGCTGTGTTCGCATTGCTTTTCGGTTTGAAGGGTGATAGAGGCAGTGAAATTGCTGATTAATGTGTCATATCTTCTCGTCATAGGATTGGCAGCACGCTAGTGATATAGAGTGTGATATTACGAGCGTCTGTATGCCGAGGAGTGTATGCTTGTTTTTCAACTTGGGCCTGTATGTCGACTTGATCTAATAAAAAATAATAGAAATGCCATCGGGTCCATTAAGAGTGAAATACCTTGTTTGGTACCTCGTAACCTAATGAAGTCGCACAATGCAGGTCGAAAAATGGATGTCTGAACAAAATCAAAACTAACGTCAAACAGCCATTTTGTAACGTGCCCGTCGGAAGTTCGGATATCGTACGCGAATGTGATTAACGACCAGTTTCTAAATTGCGCGCGACGTAAACATGCCTGTAGGACTAACTGAAGTTAAATCTTGCTTATGAAAGCGGAAGTTTGTTACGCTCGATGGGTTAGATGGTGGCGGAAAGGTCGTGGATTCTATCCCCACCGAAGACAAATATTTATTTGCTCATATTTATGTTTGATTATTATTTTATTTATTGAACTTTATTGCACAAAATATACAAATGGCGGACTTAATGCCGGTTGGCATTATCTCCCAGTCAACCATTATACGAAAGAGAAATATATATATATAGTGGTACTGACAATATATATACAAAATAGATAAATGTTACACACATATTTGTATTAATAAACGCAATAAATACATAAGATATAAAAAAATATATGTATATAAAATAACGTACATCAGAAATAGGTTTATAAAGTTAGAGAAGCAGCATCAGTAAATAAAGTACGTACGGAAAAAGCGTTTCAGGATAAATTTTTTAGGGGATTGCTTAATATTTAATTCGAAGGATTATGTTTGTGATACCTCTGTTGTCTGATAAATACGAGATGTTGTGTATTTTTTTTATTATCCATAAAGCATACATTATAAAGATGGATAAACATCGAATGACTGCAGAAGTATATAGAGCGGAAGTGAATGGAAGGGTTTGTATAGGACGACCGGGGCACACATATCTTAACTAGGTAGAAGAGGTATTAAAGAAAGGCCAGGTTAAAAGTACCAAGAAGCGTGCGTGTATGAATAGACTAATGCGAGTAAGGGAAGCGAGAGAGGTATGCCAAGAACAAGTGGAGATCCATAGTCTCTGCCCACCCCGATGGGACACAGGCGTGATGTATGTATTTATGTATCAATCCCATACATTGTACAATTATCTTCTTCACATAGGAAAAATGCCTGTAGCGGCTTTTGTCCGAGATGAATAAACAACCGATTTGAAAAAACATGGCTTAGCGTGTACTGATCCAACTTGAGACCATAGGATAGTTTGTATCTCAATTTATGGTCGCAATGATTTTGAATGAATGGATGATAAACATCTGTTTATAGTTATGAAATAGCATCGAATCTCGGGCAGCTAGTAAGTCCTGCATTGGCATTGATGTGATTTAGGGATTAAGGTGGATAATTAGGAACTACATTAACTAATACTATTCAAATGTTTTAGTATTTTCATACTAAATGCATAATATAAATAAATTTAAAGTTTTATTTATATATGAAATAAAATACGGTACTTCATTGCATTGGAAGTCCACTGCTGGACATAGGCCTAAGGCGTATAGAACTTTGCCCATAATTATCTCGCTGGGCAAGCGTAATGACAATCGTAGTTTTCGCGACAGGGATGCCGATGCCCATCCCCGGCCTGTGGGTTTGAGCTACACTGTTTCGGATGGATATATCGCCATCTGTCGGTTCCGCTACCTCAGTCACCTCTTACGACACGCCAGGTTCAGGGGAGGTACTATTCTTCTCTGCCGGTACCCCACGGCTTTATACGGTACTTCTAACAATTTTTGTTGTCTGTACGTCTGTTTGTTTTGGCTCTTCCGAATTAACGGGGCTCTTACTGGCAGATAGCTGGAATAAAGTGTAACTAAGGCTACTTTTATTTTTCCCATGGGCACGGAAATAAAGTAGACGAAACCGCAGGGCTCTGCTAGTATAAGTATAGTATAGTATAATACTAGGATGGCAAGCCTCAGTATATACGCTAAGTTGGTCCCGTTAGTGACATCTTTGTGATGACTCGAGCGTTTAAACACTTGCTAATTGACTTTGTAATATTAAAGAAGTACAAAAAATAGGTTGGTTACGACCTAGGTCTGGAAAGTGTGATTAAAATGAGGTGAACCATCTCGAACATTACAGATGGCACTCTTGTGGTAATCGATGCCAATCTAGTCATATGTCTCCATCAGTCATACCTCATCACAGTCACGCCGCGAAGTCGATCGAAATCAATACTTCGGAAGCCCCAAAAATAACGGGTGCGTCGACCTTAATAGGAAGCCTGCCGACACCTTTTTTCGCGTTACATCTGTTTATATAAATCTATTGTACGTGTGTATGTCAGTAAACTCCTAAACGGCTGGACCGATTTCTATGATTTTTTGTATGCGCCCTGGATGGTTTAGCTTTAAAAATCAGCCAAGCAGGTGGCACTGCAGTCGGTATCTATAGTGCAAATAAACTTTAGATTGCATTCAAGTGAGGTCCTGGATTATTTAGATTCACAAATCAGCCCGGCAGATTGCGCTGCAATATCTAGGCTAATAAGTTTAGTTAGAAACTTTAGTTAAATTTCTAAACGAAACTGTTAGTTAAAAATTATACCACAACTTGGCGCCACTGTCTATTTTTTTTGTATCTGTCATCTGTCAAAACGTGTTTCTATTAATATAAAATAAACTAAATATAATTCCATTTTTTTTATAAAATACATCCACAAATCTCATCGGTATTAATTTGGACAATGTCTGTGGTCTCTTCTTTATGTATAAAAAATACGTGACACAGTTGTTTGTCCGGGATGAAGTTCTAAACTATCGAACCAATTTTAATATTCCTTTGCTTACTGTGTAGTATGATCCAACGCAAGAGTTAAGGTAGTTTATATTTGTAGTCACAATAATTGAATTTATAGTCACAATATGTTTCAGGATAAACACATGTTATATAGTTAGGACAAAGTCTGTCAGGCATTAGTGTCGTGTGGATTTTATTCTAATTTTATTTTGGAAACACACAATATTCTGTGGACAATAAGTACAATAAATACTAAATAGATTTATTAGTGCAGTTCCAATCTTAATATTTTTCACATAGAGTTGAAAGCAACTAGCAAAAGAAAATACAGTACATATACAAAATAATTAATTTAAAAGTTAATTAATTTAACTGGCCATCCTCTAAATTTTCACTGACTAATTGTTTACTGCGACCACACAATGTCATCAAGTAGTCAATAATATTAGACCTACAATAAAAAATGTCTATCTATCTAATAACTTGTGACTAAAACTGCAGGATCAAGCTGGACACAGGCCGCATACAACCGGTCCTATTAGAGATTACTTGGGGAGGCCTATGTCCACCAGTGGACGTCTTATGGCTGATATGATGATGAGCTGAGGATTAGACCTGCATTAATAAATTTGGTTATCAATTGTATTTCGAGATCTCTAAAACTATTGGAAGATTTCGAGTTATTTTGTTATGAACGTACAAAAGTATAATTCGTTCTCAACTTTATCACCGTACGTACCTCTTTTCATCCAAAATTTGTTTAATTACAGATATATGTCTCGCTAGAAAATATTAAGAGATGTAGATTACTAATGCCATGAGATAGTAACATACAAACAAACAAGTATTTATTGTGTACAATATTAGATTATTATTACTGAATAGAAAGCAACGCTCTGTAACTTCGGTAATGTTTTATTAATTACATTCCACTATTATAGATAACGAATTAACTACAAAGAATGTAACGAAATCGCAGACTTGCAAATTATGTAATAATGACTTAATCAATTACTTACTGTATTGGGCATACAAAATAGAATGAGGTTAGGACTCTTACTAAGGTCATCTGCATTGTTACCTCACTCGCACCTATTTCTACCGCCAAATAGTATTGCTCGCATTGCTTTGTTCCGGTTTGAAGGAAGAGAAAGGCTGTGGAATTACTTGGTAAAAATAATATTTTCAAGGCACAAGGTTGTCAATGCGCTAGCGATGCAAGCGTCTACAGGCTGCAGTGACGCATACTAACTCGGACTGTATGCTTGTTTGTCGACCTAGTCTAATAAAAAAAAAACTTAAAAAATGTACGGTATCTCGACCTGCTGTGACTTCACAAGCATTTACGCACAGTATGATAAGCTACCTAGCAAGCACTTATCTTTAAAACTATATACATTAACAATTATCATTATACCAGCGTTTGAAAGTCCACTGCTGTACATATATGCCTCTCAAAGAAATGAGGTTTTTTGCCCATAATTGCCACGCTGGGCGAGCGTGTTGATAATCGTAGAGCGTAACTTTCGCGACGGGGATTTCGCTGCCCATTCCCGCACTGTGCATTTGAGCTGCGCTGTTCCGGGTGGATATACCGCCAACTGTCGGTTCTGCATTGGGAGGTACATTCTACTCTGCCGGTACCTCACGGTGAGATATATCAATAACAATAAAGGTTATAATTTTTAAACTATGAATGAAATAAACTAAACAAGATAATTAAAAATGAAAAAGAGAGAAAATAAAATATATAAGAAAGACAAAATATACTTAATTCTTTTTTAATAATTGAGTTATAAAGAAGGCCACTTTTGTCTTCTGTAGCATTCTTTCGAGAATGTCAGGGACTCAGCTCGCTCTACCAAATAGTGGGGGTTATGAGAAGACATCTATCATAGAATTAGCATCCATATCTCGCGGGATTTTTACCGGCATCGAAAGTAGTCTATGCTCTTATTCGTATATACAAATATACTATGTACAAAGTTTAACAAAATTGGTTACAATACTAGATTTTTGTCCGCGATTCTGTCAAACGAAAACAGATCATTATTTATAAGATGTAATCTAATTTTTCATAGACAATTACTGAACCATGTCCTTACAGATCAAGCTATCTAAATACCAAATTTAATTAAAATGGGCACACAAATTAAAGTCATGACACCTTAACAACAAACATTCTTATTAGAATGTTATTATGACTAGTTAGAGGTAAGTAAATTCACAGATCATCTCATTCATTGACCTGACTCCGAGGTGAGTCGCTTAAAACACGGGTTGTGGACAACAGAGGATTCTGATTAAAATAATTTAATAAAATTGTAACGCAGAACAAACACGAATATTTAACACATAAATGTTTGTCCTTGGTGGGAATAGAACCCGCACCCTTGTCGTATGAGAAAGAGACTCGAATGCGCCTTCGAGTCAATAGGTACTTACCTGAAGGTGTAACATTTCCTCTTAGAAAGAGATACTACTTTATCCCCAGTTGAAAAGAAATCCCGTTACATTTTACAATGAATCCATGAATGCTAATTTGAAAATAAAAGTTTATCCCCTTCCCGTTTTTTTAGTGTGTCCTTCATCGTCGGCGTCCTTGATGAAACTAGTTCTCCTGAGGGATAATAAACTCGTAAATCATTTTGTTTTCGTCCCGTTCCCATTGAAGGGACGTTGGGGATCATATCCAACGGACAGTCAAACATATCTTTACAATATAAGAACTGTACAGAACGGGTATTATTATTACATACATTTGACGGGTCCGATGGCGCAGATGTTAGTGATCCAATCTTGGGTGCCGAAGGTCGTGGATTCGATTCTCATCAAGGGCAAATATTTATATATTTTTTTGTGTTTATTCTGTGTTTGGGTGTAAAATATATGTATTTAAGTATTATATTTGTGATTCCTCTGTTGTCTGATGTCTGTAACACAAGTGCTTTAAGCGACTTATCACGCATATCATGCTTTGTTGAGGTAATTTATTAATTAATTTATCACGCATTCATAAAATATAAAAAAATTTGTAAAATCATTTTGACTTGCTTTCTTAATGTGGATATTTCTGTGATGATTAATTGGGAGTTTAAGAAGGGAGTTTAACATTTTAAAGGCAAAGGCGACGAACACTTGTACACTATGAAAGACAATTTACGTATATGGCAACATTAATCACTACATAATGTAAAATAAGTCGCTTCCCGCTGTCTGTCTGTCCTTATTTATGCTTAGAACTTTAAAAATACGCAACAGATTTTGATGCGATTTTTTTAATATATAAATTGATTCATGAAGTATATTACATGCATAATTTAGTAGAGAAACACTGATTATTTTTGAGGATTCTAATGTGATGTCGTAAATAAACACACTTTTTTGCGATCACATTACAAACGCTGGCTAAACCCGACGAGATGTATCAAAATGTACTACAGTATTGTACTCGTTTAAAGTCTTTAATAAAGTGGGCGGTGGAATAAGTCTATCTCTTAGAGATACCTAACCCTCAATAATCATTTTTTTATGTTTAATACGGGGCGGTTAAGCTTAATTATATTTGGTAATATAGTACATTTTTGCCCGATCCTAGGAAAACTGTATTTTTTTTATTTACCTCGTAATTCTCGATGTATATTGTTAATGACAGTGCCCCCAACTAGGTCCGCGTTTTGGGGGGCATTTATCGATTTAGAATAACAAATTTTCAATGTTGTTGTTTTATTTTATAAACTTTATCAAGATCTTTTTGCGACACTGAATGATTTATTTATTTAACTTTTTGCCAATTGGCATTATTCTACCAGTTAGCCATCGGGCAAAGCAGAAAAGGAACCAAAGTGGTGTAAAGAAAAATCTGAAGAATACACACTAATATATAAACAAAATTTGTATACAATACATAACATCTGATTTTACCTGATATGTTGTCATTAAAGAGGGAGAACTTAGGAGAATGCGCTCGCTTGAATACAAATCTACTAGGGCAAACGAGCTGATTTATATACTTCGAGCATAATTTGAATTATTGATATTGTTTTATTACCATAATGACTTATCACTTAAAGTGACATCTATATCATCTGTAAATACAGGCTGTCCGTTAGGATAAATACAAAGCAGATAATGATGTATCAGAAACACAAATATTTATATCATCGCCCTTACCGCATAACCGATGACTTCAATTTTGATCGATGACGCCGGGACCGCAATAAAATATTTAAATATTTATTAATAGTCGTCCCACGTGGCTGGTAGGAATGTCTTCCAAGGCCTCAGATGGTTTCCAGTATTAATATTATTCGAGCGATGCGACGCTCGCAAATTCGATGCAACGCCAGTGTACCGTGGCGCGTTTTCGCCGGCAGACGCGTTGCGTCGCACGTTGCGTGCTCAGTATGCACGCTGACAGGCTGTGCGTTCGGAATTCTATTGCCGGTGGAGTTTAAAAAAAAAAGAAAAGGAAATCTGCTAGTTTGAAATTTTCGAATTTGGAATGGATTGATTCTTAAGGTATGTTTGCGGTTTGATTCTTAGTTTATTTCATTTCATATTTATTTTGTTGTGTGTGTATGTGTTTTAATACGCTAATTAGTGAACATTATCACAAACAAATGCACATAACATACAAATCGATATGAGACACACAAAACAGCTAAATAGTTTACAAGTATATGCGACGACAGATCAGTTATCGACCAGGCCCGTCAATTCGTAGAATCAGTCCGGCAGACGTCAGTGCACAGCAAAGATTGCGAGCTAGGTCGTGAATGCAGGCACCGCGCAGCCGCGCCATGCGACCTGGCTCGCCAGTCCCGCTCGATACGGCAGTCTGCTGTCTGGCCGCTCCAGCTGCTTGTTCTAGCGCTGGATACGCTGCGGGATTATGTTCTAAGTTAATTCGCTACGATGTGGAGATCCAAACGCGTTTGGTTTTACCATGTGAGTTTTGTGTTTGTATTACATGTATTGTGTTAAGCTAGTGTTATTGAGTACTAATTGATATTTAAGTTATTTATATGTCATATTGTCTTGCATGCACTGCGTAAAGGTTCCGCAACGAGCTGTCATAGTGTACGTTTTTGTTGGTTTTCGCTCTTATGTCTGAGGTGGTAAGGTTTAATATCCAGTGCAATGTGTTCTCTTATGGACTTATTGGGGGTATGCTGAATATCTGAACTAAAGATCGGATGTTCTCAAACTTCTTAGTATAGACTCATATTATGTGTATTTTTAATCGTTTTTAATTACGTAATTACATAATAATGAATTCAAAAAGTGGTCGATATTGTTAATCACGTATTTTCAACGAATATGTTAAAATATAATTGCTTGCCAACTTGCATACTTCATTCACGCCCTACTTTCGCAGCGGCCCACACTTTGAGTGCCACTGCTCACGACCATTGTAATACCAGTCAGTAAATATTAAATGCAACAGAGAATAAATCGATTGTGCGAGTGAATTTAAAACATTGCGACTAAAAGCCGTACCTAGATTATTAAAGGGCGTGTCCTAGATAGATCTAGATTGAACCTAAATATTCATCAGCATAATTAAGCAAGAAAGGGGTGATTTCGCCAATAATTGGCACGGGTATGCTGCTGCCCATTCCCGCCCAGTTTCTTTCAAGCTACAGCTTTTCTACTCTGCTGGGAGCCTATGATAAACATATAATTTTTTTTTAAATATTAAAATGGAAATAAGGTAAGGTGTATATATATACATATATATATCCACACAACTCGGTATATCATGCATTGACCTGACTGCGGGCGATAAGTCCCCAGTACTAAATACACATTTAACGCCTATACACAGAACAAATAAAATTATTCATTATATTTGTCCTGGATGGAGATCGAACCGATGAACCTTGGCTCCCAAGATAGGGTCATTACTATCTGCGACATCAGGCACGTTTTCGACTTCGTACTCTTGCGTCCCACTGTTAAATAGAAGCTGCTTATGGTGACCTTCTGTCTTGCGATGGACTTTGATGTATATAGTCGGCTTTACAAGCATATATACTTTAGTATCTAGTCACAGTAATGTCTATTATTATTTGTAATACCCATGGACTATAAATTAGTCATAGCATGGCTTTATAGATTACATGAAGTGTATATCATACGACTAGCGACCCTTCTCGGTTTCGCACGGGTACAGTGAGGATAAAAATGGCTGTAGCCAGTAACTGTGGGTGTAGCCGTGAGGTACCGGCAGAGAAGAAGTACCTCCCCCTGTACCAGGTATCGTAAGAGGCGACTACGGTATCAGAACCGACAAATGTCGGTATATCCATGCAAAAAAGTTCGCTCAAATGTACAGGGCGGGGATGGGCAGCAGCTTCCGCGTCGCGAAAGCTGCGATCTGCGATTGCCAACACGCTTGCCCAGCGCGGCAATTATGGGCAACACACCTCCTTTCTTGGAGAGACCTTTGTCTTACAGTGGACGTTTAATGGCTTGTATGGTGATAATACAATTATTATTTGTATACAATTGTTATCCCTAAGAGATAGACATATGCCATCTCGGACTTTTTTGTAGACCTTTTTAAGGTGTACAATACTGTAGTACATTGTTTTGCTCATCTCGTAGGGTTCAGCCTGCGTTTCGCAATGTAAGCGTAAAAAATGTGCTTATTTACGACATCAAATTAGAAAACGCAAAAATGTTATCAGTGTTTTTCAACTATATTATACGTATTAAACTTCCTCTTGTATATCTATTTTAAAGAAACCGCATCAAAATCTTTTGTATTGTTTTGAAGATCTAAGCATACACAGGGACAGACAGCGAGAAGTGGCTTTGTTTTATACTATGTAGTCATCATTATAGTCCTTGGAAGTCCACAGTTGGATATAGGCCTCCCAAAGAAAGGTCGAATTTTGCCCATAATAGCCACTCTGGGCAAGCGTGTTGCCAATCGCAGAGCCCAACTTTCGCGACGGGGATGTTGCTGCCCATCTCCACTCTGTGCATTTGAGCTACACTGCTTCGGGTGGATATACTACCAATTGTCGGTTCTGATACCTATGTCGCCTCTTACGACACCTCGTACAGAGGGAGGCACTATTCTACTCGGAAGGTACCTCACGGCTAACAATGTAGTGATATTCATAAATACAATCCCTAAAGTTAACAAATAAAGGAAAATGTTACTGCGTTGTATCGAACTCTCGTAGTTTACATAGACGGTGGCGCCGCCTTCGTGCCAGTGTAAGTGTCAGGAACTAAATTTTGACAGTTATTGCATGAAGACGACATGGTGCTCAATCGAATGCATACGCTTTTACTATCATATTTGACTTAAATCGGATAGCTTATTGATTCTAATGCTTTCGATAATTGGGAAGTAATGGGTTAATCATGCAACAAATATCATTTAACAACGCTGATTACACATTTATCTTGCCTAAAACACAAAGAAACGATCACTTATGTCGCCTCTTTAATCTCAGTAAAATTATATATAAATGTATGTTTGTGTGTGTGCGTGTGTGTGTATAATAAGAAATTTTGCATTCTGGGTTACCTAATATAACGTAGGGGTGCACTAAGGAATGATTTTTATAAATTAACCCTTTTAAGGGGTAAAAAGGGTCTTGCAAAGTTACAATGAAACTTTAATATCTTTGAAGTTATTCGAATGAAATACAATGTAAAATATTTTTTCCAATATCATCCGTCCATTGCGTTCACGCATCGTTTTCTAAACACGAATGGTCGTGCTTGCGCGGGCCGATTGCCGCTCGAGCATTGGATAATTGTGTTGGATCTATTTCAGATCAATAACAGGAGTCTTGGTTCAAGGTGCTGTTCAATTGTTTAAAGGCAATGTTTCATTTCAGGTATATTATAAAGGATTTTCAAAACAACTCATTGCTTCACTGAAAATATAATTCTTTATTTTAAGATTTATAGTATCGAAATACATAAATAAATGCGCCCTATATAGACTTCCATTAATCATCATCATAATAGTAGTCGTGAAACGTCAGCTGCTGGATATAGGCCTCCCCAATAAGGGGGGATTGTCCATAATCCCGCTGGTCAAGCTTGGTGGCTCGTGACGAAATGCTGCTGCCTGTTCCCGTCTTTTTGCACATCAGTTACACAGCTTCGGATGGATATACCGCTATCTGTCGGTTTCGGTACAGCAGCCGAGTCGTACGACACCAGGTGCGGGCCTGTCTGGCCGTCCTGGTCATTATAAAAATATTAGTTCATATGAAAATACACAAATGAATGCAATTATCAAACCGCCATAGAATGACGTCGTGGTCACCAATGCGCCCTCTAGACTTCCATTCGAAGCTTTTTATATTTTAAATAATGTAATTTCATTACATACTAGCTGTGCCCGCGACTTCGTCTGCGTGGAATAGTTTTTTTTGGTACCATACCTCTTTACCTTAACTTATATAAGCTTTGAATGTCATGTTTATTTATATCGAATCTCCAAAAATAGCGATATCACCATACAACTTTTCATGCCCCCTTTCGATCCCTCACAACCCTTTTTTCGAATTAAGAAATAGCCTATGTCCTTTCATAGGGTCTAAAGATTGTGTGTGCCAAATTTTATCAAAATCGGTTAAGAGGTTTAAGCGGGTAAGCGTAACAGACAGACAGACAGAGTTACTTACGCATTTAAAATATTAGTAGAGATAATGGCGTTTTCCTATGCAGTTCTGAACGAATACTGTGCCGCGAAAGTCTAATATTTATACTTAGGTATATTATGAAGTGAGGGAAAGCGGACTATGTGTTTGTGACTATGTGTTTGTTTATCGGTGTATAGATAACAAGATATTGTTTTGTTCACGCAGATGGTATTGATGGTCCTGTCTTTTGCACCAAGGGTCGTGGGTTCGATCCCTGAAACAAACATTTATATGATTAATATTTCTATTTGTTGCATGACTGTGTGTGAAAAAATATATTAAAGTATTATATTTGTGATTCTGTTGTCTGATGTCTGTAACAAAATGTTGTTTAACATTTTGAAGGTATTTTCCTATTTGTAAAGTACATTGTTGTGTTAATATGGACAAATTGTGACGCACCGTGATGTTTGAGTCAACTTGAAATTGCCGTGATGTTATCGAAACATCGGACGTACAAATGTGAATTAAATAGATCGAACAAAAAAAACTATTCAAGTCAAGCTATAAAAGCAATCTATCCCCCGGGAACATATTCGTAAAAAAATGTAGTCTATTCTAGACTTTCAATAGCCTCTGTGCCAAATTTCATGCCAAATTGTTTATGTCACAAAGTTAGCGAACAAGCGTAATCCTATGCTTTTTCAGCGGATCGTCGCTTGATGGTAAACTTTACCGCGGCCTATAGCCGCTCGTGTCTTCACTAGCGTGTCGCCAACCCTGTGAACTGAAGATACCGTGTCACTTCACCCAGTTATTTCACTGCCTCTCTCACCCTTCAAACCGAAACACAAAGCGAACACTGCTATTTGGCGGTAGAAATAGGTAAAAGCCAGGTACCAATGTTGACGATTTTTATAATAGGTTTATTTCTAGTGAACATACTATTAGTGGTATACGGATTTATTATTTTCCGAAGTCGACAAACAAGCATACAGACCAATTTATTAAATTGACGGGCCCGATGGCGCAGATGGTAGCGATCATATCTTGTGCGCAAGGTTCGATTCCCACCCAGAGCAAATATCTATGTGATGATTATTGCGTTTCTTCTGTGTCTGGGTGTTGAATTACATATATAACAACATAGGAACACAAATGTACTACTTAAATACATTTTTAAGTAGTACATTTTTGATTGTCCGTAACACAAGTGCTTTAAGCGACTTAACACGGAGTCAGGTCAATGTATGAGATGTTTTGGGAATTTTATTATTATGATTATTATTATTACATGGATATCACTAAACTTGTGACTTGATGATATCATGCCACATTACCCAGTAAATTGACCTCCTCTATCATCCTTACACCAAAACACAGCAATGCGAACAATGCTATTTGTCGGTAGAAATATGTGAGAGTGAGGTACCAATGCAGACGACCTTTTGTATGAGGTCTACATCATGTAGTCATTTCTTTTTTTGTTTTATTAATTTACTGCATAATCATTGACCCAGTCACACACGTCTAGTTTGTCATGTCCGTTGACAAGCAAACAAACGTACTTTCACATTTGTAATACATATTAGCAAGTGATATTTACTGACGTTCAAAGTTGATGAGAAAATGTCCATGGTTGTTGCAATAGAAATTATCGTAATACATATATTCTCTTGCGAGATATGTTGATAATTTTTGACATGATTTAAAACGGTGCTGTAATTTTACAGACGGATGACGGGACTGTTGGCGCAATTTGTATGTCCCTATCTTGTGCGCCGAGGGTCGAGAGTTCGATCCCCATCCAGGAAATACATTTGTGCTTGTATGTTTATAGTTCTCTGATGTCTGATATCCGCACACAAGTGCTTTAATCTACTCATCCTCGGAGTCATCTGGTTTAAGCTCTTCATCTCATAAGATAACCTATTTTTCTTTATATATAAAAATTACATGTCACGTTATTTGTTCGGGATAAACTTCTAAACTACTGACCTAATTTTATATTTTTTGCTTACTGTGTAGTTTAATCAAACTTGAGAGATAGGGTAGCTTTTTTATTGGATCTGGTCGACAAATATGCATACAATCCGCGTGATAGCAGGCGTCACTGCAGGTTATAAACGCTCGCAATATAACTAGGATATCACTATCTCGTTGCTAACCTTGTGACTTGAAGTCAAGTAAATTCACTGTCTCTCTCTCCCTTCAGACCGACAGCAATACGAACACTGCTATTTGGCGATACAAATAGGTTAGAATGAGGTATCAATGCAGGCGACCTTTTGTATGGGGCCTACCTCATGTAACTTCTACTTCAAGTTTATCATCATCATTATAGCAGCCGTACAAAGCCCACTGCTGGACATAGGCTTCCCCAAGATAGGTCCATAATTGCCGCGCTGGGTAAGCGTGGTGGCATGTCGGTCCTGGTACCTCAGTCGCCTCCTACGACACCTGGTAGAGGAGGGATGCGCTATTCTACTCTGCATGATAACTCAATTTATAACAGGACAGGACATACATACATATACATATGAAATATAATACAAACAAATATCTATAAGTTTATAAGATAATTAATATAAAATAACCACTTGTATTGCGTGTTTGTAATTCCACTTCGGGAGTGTGTCGTCCGTCATTCGAACTGTCAATCAGTCATTTTCTTTTTTTGTCCGTATCTTGACGTCTATTTTTAGAAAACGATTCCTTTGACTGCTGTTACGCGAGTGTAGTTAAGGGTGATACGCACCTATTGCCAAGGTAATTGACGTAGTTTTTTCAATTGTTTGACGTCGTCCGCACAAAAAAATGCGTTGGATGAGGTTGTGCCCTAAATTGGCAATCGACAACGTAAATATAAATATCTGTGTTGAAATATGTCTATTGGAGTCAGATCCTTTTTTATTTATTAGACCAGATCGACAAACGAGCATACAGTCCTCGTGATAGTAACTATACTATGATGATGATGAGAAACTACCCTATCTATCAAGTTAGATCAAACTGTACCTAGCCAAATAAATATTAAAATCGGTCATTAGTTTAAAGGTATCCCGGAGAAATACCGTGACACTTAATTTTTGTATATAAAGAAAGATAGGTTATCTTATGAGATGAGAAGCTTAAACCAGACGATTCCTAGGATGAGTAGATTAAAGCACTTGTGTGACCATATCAGACATCAGAGCAACTATAAACATACAAGCACAAATGTATGTCCTGGTCGGGATCGAGCTCACGACCCTCGGCGCACAAGATAGGGTCACTATCATCTCTGCCATCGGACCCTTCGAAGTAAATAAGTGGTAACTGTGTAGAAAACTAAGTAATTTCATTCTAGTTGTTCCCGTTCCCCTGAGGACACTGGGGTAAAATAAAACATATGTTGCTCGCTGATGATGTAATTTTCCATTAGTGAATGAGTATATAGAATCAGTCGAGTCGTTTTGATTTTAATCGTAACAAACAATCAATAAATATTCATGTTTCTGGTAGCAGGTTGGTTCACGCAGATGGTATTGATCCTACCTTGTACGCCAAAAGTCGTGAGTTCGATTACCAATGATGAATATGTGATCGTATCAGCCATTGTAAGGGAGTCACATAAGCCAAGAAGTGGGGGTATTTTGCCCACAATTGTCGCGCTGGGCTAGCGTGTTGGCAATCGCAGAACGTGGCTTCGTGATGGGGATGCAGCTGCCCATCTCCGCCCTGTACATTTGAGCTACACTGTTATGGATAGGTATACCGCCATCTGTCAGTTTTGGTACATAAGTCGCCTCTTACGACACCTGGTACAGGGTAGGTACTATTATACTCTGCTTGTACCACATTTATAGGATGATATTTGTGATCCCTCTGGTGTCAGATGTCCGTAACACAAGTGTTCTAGCGACTTATTTCGAAGTCAGGTCAATATATGAGATGGTGTCTGAATTTATTTATTAGTTAGGTTAATTTTTAGTAAGCCTAATTGCATAAAAATGTCTGAAGGTTTCACACAAATTTTTAGTTATCTTGAATTTTTTATTACATGAAAAACATCCCTGTTTATTAAATATGTATATGATATTTTAGTCAGAACTGGTTTATCTAGAAAAGCTAAGACCGTAGCAAGTGGAGATCCATAGTGTTTACCTAACCCGATAAAACATGTATATGTATGTATAACGTCTATGATAGATTCAATTAGAAAATATGGAAATTGGACCTTATTAACTTAAGCTACATACGCGGTATTGAAGTATCATCGACGCTATCGTCGTTTAAGTTCTAAAACCGCGTAAGTCAAAATGTTGACACTTTGGTAACAATTGAGAAAAAATTGCTCACGTTTCATAAAATCATTTTAAAACTAATTGCTTGTGCATGTATTTGGTGCAAAATAGATTTAGTTTGAACAATACACGGTATAAAACGTTTACTGCAGCGTTAGAAATGTAATTTCGTGTTATCATTGGGCGTAATTATTAAGTTGCCAACTTGGACATACGCGGTGTTAGAACTTAGCGGCGATATGTTACTTGAAGGGACTGTCATGTCTCAATGAAAAGAAACTCTAAAACAGAAACTGACTAGAAAAGAAACTTGATCTCATATTATTGTATTTATACTGAATTATTCTATCGTAAATATTACTAATATTACCTTATCGGCTGTGAGTTGCCCGCTACTAGAGGCCATCCACCTAAGTAGGTGCGATCCGTCGCCAACAAACATTTGTCAGACGCTGTTCGAGAACAATAGTGGCTGACAGCAGGCCATCGTTATATCATGCCATAATAGTAATTTTATGGATTTTTTTTTACATGTTGGTTTGAAATTAATAAACTCACACAACATACCTGTCTTCGAAATAAATCGTTTAAAGCACTTGTTACGGACATCGAACATCAGAGGAATCACAAATGTTCACTTTATTAATGTGTGTTGGGGATCGATATATTTTTTATTTATTTATAATATGCAACCCTACATTCTTACCCTTCTATCACCAACCCTCCTTTTTTAATTTTATAGGCAGAATAACGTTTGCCGTGACAGCTAGTTTCATAAAAAGTCCTGATAAATTACCTCGAATACGACTGCAGCGCCATCTACCGGGCTGATTTGTAAATATAAACCGTCCAGGGCGCAACCCAAAATCATTCAAATCGATCCAGCCGTTAGGGGGGAGTTCAGTGACATACGCACTTTCAATAAAATGATATCTACATATTAAGATTTGTAGAAAAAAATTTAAACGAGCTTAATTGACGGATGTTATTTTCTTAATTTTAACTTGATTTCTTGACTTATATATTTTTTATTTTTATAAGTAAATGTAGTGGAATTGATTTCAACCTGTTTCATGCATTTTCCTATATTCCGCAATACATATACGTTCTAGAATATTTGTGTCAATAATTGATTATTTACATAAGATAGACCTTAAACAAAAGTCGTCTACCAATGTACATCAATCTCACTATTTCTATCGTCAAACAGTAGTGTTTACATTGCTGTTTGATTGAAAGGTGAAAGAGGCAGTGAAAATACTGGGTAATGTGACATAATATCTTGAAGTCACAAGGCTGGCAACGCGCTAGTGATATCCATGTGATAATGACGAGAGTCTATATGCTGTGGTGACGTATATTATCACGCGGACTGTATGCGTGCTTGTCCACCTAATCTAATTAAAAAAAACTGTTTTATTATTAAATAAAGACACCTGCGACTTAGTCTTAGAATACGCTGTAATATCTATGTACGTGTAATACATAGACGAGGTCGTTGACCTCCGCGAGTACAGAGTTCATCTGTAGGAATGTAGTTTTCACTATGTAATTTGCCTCTCCTGGGATTATCAAAAATGTCCGAGTGAATAATTGTGTTAATGGAAGCCTGACCTATATCTAGATTCTACGTATTGATATCAGGTTCAATTAACGGCAGAATTCTCGAAATCATGTCCGGGCAAGCCGGTCGATATAGAGGTGCAGCACTGTTGCGCATGCATACCGGGCGAGCGCTACTCGCGGCCCTCCAATCACTCCTCAGTTGCGTTTGACGGATCTGTGATCACTCCCCCGATCTTTTGGCCGATTGCTGTGTACTGGCTCGGAGTTATGTAAGTTATTTGTATAAGTGTTTGTGATTGGAGATTTTTTTAGTATTGATGTTTTGTTGGTCGGTCGATTAAATACCCTTTTCGGCTCAGTGGGTCCCTGTGCCTAGGTTCGGCTCTGTGCCGATGGAGACTTGTTGCTGTTAACGTTGCGAAGGCCTAGGACGCGGAAACCGCTGGGTGTACGTAGACATTGTCTTGTGTGTCCTTTTGTCTATAGCTAGTAGATATCGATTTTTAGCATAACATTTGACATTGACACATTGATGTGTAATTCAGACGGGAGGAGCGGGTTGGAGGGGTAGGTCGTGAGGGGGGCAGGATATTATATTGTACCGGCAGAGTAGGATAGTACCTTCCCCTGTACTAAGTGTCGTAAGAGGCGACTAGGTACCAGAACCGACTGATGGCGGTATATCCGTAACAGTGTCGCTCAAAATGCACAGGGTGAGGATGGGCAGCATTGCCACGCTTGCCCAGAGTGGCAGTTATGGGCAAAATTTCCTCTTTCTTAGGTAGGCCTACGTCCAGCAGTGGACTTCCAATGGCTGATATGATGATGATAGAACATTTATTGATGATGATTATGTAATCATCATTATCATAGCAGAGCGTCCACTGATGGAATTTTACCAATAATTGTCGCTCTATACAGGTAACGGGAATGCAGCTGCCCATCCCCGCCCAGTTGTGCAAATGAGCTAGTTTCAGGTGCATTAAATAATCCATACCAGCATTTTCGTTTAACAGACATTGTGTTATGACGGACAGACACGAATATTGTTTATGTTGATGCAGCGCCTGACCGGCGCATGGCACAATGATGTTTGTGCGGCAGCGAGAAAACAATTAATTCAACTTATTATTTTACTTGTCAGTCGCTTAGGGTGAAATCCATTGAGTTTGATCCGAAAACATATGGAATTTCTACTTAGGATCAATGTACACAAACACCTCCCCCGCGGGAACGTTTGGGCATTTTTTTATGATATATTGCCGTACCGGCGGAAATCGCGCATCTTAAATACTACAGAGCAGGGATGGGTGGCAGGATCCTTGCCGTGAAATTGCGTCCTGCGATTGTCACCACGCCAGCCTAGCGCTACAATTATAAGCAAATGACCCCCTATTATGGAGAGGCCTATGTCCAATAATAGACCTTCTATTATTAGCTGTTATGATGATATATTAGCGGCCCGCTCGGACTTCGTCCAGGTATTGTCATGCTGATCCCGTTACGTTATGAGTATGGTTAGCTTTTTTTTATTGACATTGAAATTTAAGTCAACTAAAGCGTGACTGCGTCCAAAAATAGTGAAAATATAAAAAAAACAACTGAGAATCAGAGAGTAACCAATTATTATTCAACAATTTGCGTGTGCCTTAAGGAAAAACATTCTCGAGTCTTGGGTTTAGCAATCATCATCATCATAGCAGCCTTAGAAAGTCCACTGCTGGCCATAAGCTTCCCCGAGGACGGTTAGATTTGCCCGTATTAGCCGCGCTGGGCGTGCTGGCAATCGCAGAGCGTAGGTACGCGACGGGAATGCTACCGCCCATGCCCGCCCTATTAAGTTTGACCTACGCTATTATGGATGGATATACCGCTATTCTGGTACCTCAGGTACCTACAGGTGCCTTACGGCACCAACAGTTTATTTACTAAGTATGTACTAATTAGATTCTCACATTTACTTATATTAACCGCAGTCACTATCGTTTCTCTGTTTTGAACCACTCCAACAAGAATGAAGTGTCATATTTTTCTCCTGTAAGCATTTTTAACAAGTGACAGATTTGTTTATTTTTATTCTACTAGCTTTTCGCCCGCGACTTTGTCCGGACGAAAAGGTTTTTAATTCGTATTACTTCCCGGAGGATCTGTAGTTGTTACGGGAAG
Source organism: Heortia vitessoides (assembly GCA_020976665.1). NCBI lineage: Eukaryota > Metazoa > Arthropoda > Insecta > Lepidoptera > Crambidae > Heortia > Heortia vitessoides. The sequence continues at coordinate 12,650,648 of JACJUM010002809.1, forward strand.
AAGTCTGTCTCTCTCTGACATAAAATTGACACCAAAAAGAAAACAAGGTTATCCAGAAAGGTGTACAGATCTTTCCCACGGGAATGTTTTCGGAATAAAAAGTAGCCTTTGTGGTACCACAGACTATCAATAATTCAGGTGCCAAATTTCATACAGCCGTTCTGACGTGATAGAGTCACAAATATCTACATACTCACCAACTTTCGGGTTCTTAATATTAGTAAGAATTTATAAAATATTCATAAGAAAATGTATGTACATCTTCAGTTTTGTGTTCAAAAATTAGTTTATATTTTGAAGTAGGTACTCATTCCAGCCTACTTGAAGTTGCCCACTGATTTAGGAGTGAAACATGTTCTATAAATGCAGGGGACCGTCAACTGCGGCCCGCTTTTATTTTGAGAATGTAACGAAATATTATTATTATCGGAAAATAAATACAATACACAATAATAAATCCAAACAAAAAAATGGTGATCAAGTTGTAGACAAATTTTAAATACGGCCTCTCAGCGGTTTATTTCGTCAGTTGATTAATTTGACCTCATGAAGTCATCAAGGTCAAAAGCACTTTGAGTGGTGTTTTTGTGTAACAATAATAAAATTACACACAACAACTCATACATTGACCCGACTCCTAGGTAAGTCACTTCAGGCATTAGTGTTGCGAACATCAGACAACAGGGGAATCATAAATAAAGTACTTAAAAGCACATTTAATACCCACAGAGAGAACAAACACACATATTATATAAATATTCGTCCTGGGTGGGGATTGAACCCACGGCCCTTAGCGCACTTAAAATCACTACCATCTGCGCTAACGTATTTGTAGCAACATTTGTAGCCAATTTGTAGCAACTATATTTAAAGGAAAAGTTTATTTTAATTGAATAAAAATGGCTGTTTTCACAAAGATATCGTTAAAAAAGAGGACTCCACGCTCGTGTGTCCGAGGGGCATTGGAAACTGGAGGAATTCACTCCAGTACCACAAGCATGGATGTCATAGCACAGAATTAAGTGACTAAGTGAAGTTTGTGACTACCCTAAGATCAGATTGTCACGATCAGATGCGGGTTTTTATTAAGCGACTGGGTCAGTAAGTTCAGTACATTAGTTGGCCCATCAGAAAGAGCCTGCAAGTGAAACTGGTGGTGATTAAGTTCCCGTACCACCAGTATGGGCATTGCCCAGAGCCCCATCAGAGACAGTTTAAAAAACCTGTTACCTGGCTCGAAATTGTCGAGTGAACCGTTCTTGTAGGATGACACCAGCAGAATTTTCAGTTTATATCTCGCTGTGTCGCATTATACGACATTCAACTAGTCATGCCTGCAAAATGGCGCTCAATACTAGTATTCCGATAGCGACTTTGCCCGCGAGATCTTTCTTTTATATTTCATCCCTGAGGAGCTCTTGTTAATCCAGAAAGGAGTATATCGCTAAAAGGAGTCATCATACCAGGATAATCATCATACCAGCCATTAGAAGTCTACTACAGGACATAAGCCTTCCCAAGAAATGCATTTGAGCTACACTGTCTCGGTGGGCTATACCGCGAGCTATCGGTTTTGGTACCTCAGTCGCATCTTACGACACTTGGTCTAGGGGGAGGTACTATTCTACTTTGTCGGTACTTCAAGGCATTTGAATTATAATAATAAATACTTTGTTGTACACCAAACATTAATATATGATAAAAAACAGTAAACATCAAGTGCAATGGGCGGCCTTATCGCAGATAGCGATTTCTGCCACGAAACCTTTGGATGGAAAGAGTGAATGAAACTAAGAGGTCGTAAGAGATGTAAATAAGATAGATAGAGAGAAGACGGAATTCCGAAAGCATGTTCCCGTGGGAATTTAAAGTAGCTTATGTATTACTTCTGACTATTATTAATCTCTGTGCCAAATGTCAGCCATATTGCATACATTGGTGTTGTTTTTCGACAATATTATGATATAGGTTAGGTGTTATTAAATAGTGCGTCGCGGCGTCCTAGGGAAGCTGGCAATTCAGGGGCACCCACTGGCGCTTTGCTTTTCTTTTTCTGGAAACAGTATTTTTAAAGTTTCGCGTTTTGAATATCATGGATCGTCACATGGATCGTTTGAATCAACTGACATGGAAAACATTATCTGTTGCTTTCTCGGTCATCATATCGTCATATCAGACGTTGTATGTTCACTGTCGGACAGCAAGAGAGGGAGAATGTTGCCCATAATTGCTGCCCAGCGCACCAATCGTGGTGGCAATCGTAGAGCGTAGATTTACGACGGGAATACTACTGCCCACACCCGCCCCGTGAATTTTGAGCTACGCTGTTTCGGATAGATATGGTATGCGCTTCAGTCGCCTTTTCAGAAATCTGGTACAGGATTCCACATTGTCAGTACATCACGGCATATACATTCTTAGGACAGGTATTTTTACAATAAATTCCCACAACATCTCATACATTGACCTGACTCCGTGTTAAGTCAGTTATAGCAATTGTGTTACAAACATAAGACAACAGAGGATTCACAAATATACTACTTGAGTAAAATAATTAATAATTCCCACAACATCTCATATTGAACACCTAGACACGGAACAAACATAATCGAACCCACGACTTTTGACGCACTAGATAGGATCACTACAGTCTGCGCCATGCGACCCGAGCCTGCTGAATGGTTGAGGGGCGCAGCTATGAAGGTACATTGTAATAATAAACAGTCGCGTGTGAATGCATTCCATTGTTATAATTACTCTGTTCGACTAATGCATAGCTCATTACGGCTGATGTGGGATTGTGTAAATATTTAAAATATTGGGCTGGACGCAGTTGAGCCGACTAGAGCCGTCGGAACCGTCGGTGGCCGGCACGATTATTACGAATATTAGAAGAAATTGGGCCGGATAAGGGCGGAGGGGGGGGGGGGCGACTTGGTGATTTATGTCTGAGGTACATTGAAGTTGAACACCTTTTGATGTTGATAAGAAACCGGAATAGAAAAATGCGACGTGCTTTTCTTTGCAATAATTATTTTAAATGTGTACACGGTATATACTCGTACAAAATACCTTTTTTATGTTTGTCAGTCTGTTTGTTTGAGGATGCCTATGAAACGTCTAGACCGATTTTGATAATACTTTGCTGATATAACAAGGATTTTATCTTACGCTCCGACATACCTCAGTGTCTTAAGTCGAAATTCTTTGATCAATGTGTGTTACCAGCGCTGACCTATCGCAGCGAAACCATTGTCCTTATTGGCCAACTGAAAATAGCTCAACGAGCTAAGGAGAGGGCAACGCTCGGGAGTTTCTTTGCGCGATCGAATCAGAAATGAGGGGATTTGTAACAGAACTTCACTTGACATTGCCCGGCGGATTAGTAAGTTGAAGTGGCACTGTGTACTAAATACTTCGCGTATTTGGTACGCAGAACCGATGGCAGATGGAGTTGTAAGGTTCTAGAGTGGAGATCCCGTACCGGCAAGCGCAACGTAGGGCATCCGCAGGATAGACAGACGATCTGACTAAAGCCGCAGGATCGCGCTGGACACAGGCCGCATACAATTGGTCCTATTGAAGATTACTTGGCGAGGCCTATGTCCGGCAGTGGACGTCTTATGGCTGATTTAAACTTAGGCTACATAACATCATTGGAGCATATTATATATAAAATACACGTTTTGATGATAATATATTGGCCGAAGTCACTATTCCAAAAGGATAGAGCGAGCACACCTAGTAAAATTATATTTTTTCAATCGAAAAATTAATTGTTAGCCTATATTTTAAAAGAAATATATGAAAAAACCGCGTTATAATGAGTTAAATGTTTTCAAAGATAAGTCGCTTCGATATTTTGCATATAAAAAAAATATGCCAAAGACAAGTATTTGACTCTGTTCAGAAACCAATATTCGGGCGTATACAACTAAATTTGTGTTGTTATGCACATAAATATATTAACAATGAGTAGTATTGATTAGTATATAGTAAATGATTAGCCGGTTACTCACAGCTCGCTCCATCAGCATAGTTCCGAGATATAGGCCGGCTGCGGAGTGTGGCCGCGACTCGTTATCGCAGCGGCCTTGCCGCGTGGCGGTGATGTATCGATGTACTAGATGTGGATCGTACAGATGGCCCCTTCGAAAAATCATCGGCGTTGCGTCATCAGCCGGTGGAGGGCAATACTGCTAATAGGCTTCCCCCAAAACAATCGTGTTGGTAATGTCACTGCTCATAAAATAATATGACGCGCCCGATGGCGCAAATGGTAGTGGTTCTGTCCTGTGCGCCTAAGGTTGTGGCTTCGGTCCTCATCCAAGACAAGTTTGTTCTGTGTCTGGGTGTTAAATATATGTATTTAGGTAGTGTATTTATTTGGGGAAGCTTGTTGATGCTAACGAAATTTTATATTTAGTTCAGGAATCAGTGCTTATCCTTGTTGTATCCTAAGTTTGTGATGAGAAATAAATCCTCACTATAATAATAAAAATGATAATATAAATTCACACGGCGTCTCATACGTTCACTTGACTACAAGATAAGTCGCTTAAAGCACTTGTGTTACGGACGACAGACAACAGAGGAATTACAAATGTAATATTAGAATACATATAAATAACACCCAGACATAACAAATACAAATATTCATGGTATAACAATTTGTTCTTGGTGGGGATCGAACGCACTGCCTTTGGCCATCAAGCCCGTCAATTTATATATCTAAGTTTTTACAGTAAAGACCAACCGCCTAGTATGAAGTAAGTATGTGTAAAGTTTGGTTCTCTTACAAAATGTTTAGCAACTTGGTCGGATTTAATGACTTCACTCGTGCCGGAACGATCTCCGGTTATAGCGACTGACTTGATTCCTAACTTCTCTTAGCTTCGTTTTCGTGATCACTCCCACCTCTCTCTTTGCGACTACGTTGAGTGAAAGCGTGCGTCGTTTTGTCGATTTATTTTTCAATATTCACATACGCTTTATAATGTGTTTTTTAAACTAAATACCTAACAATTATGCAAAGTTGTTTTTACATATGTTTTAAGTCTGCATCGAATGATCTCCGCTTAAAATGACGAGTTTGTCACTTCCACGCTTCATTATAATCGGATTCTTATTATGTAATTATTATACGGTCTCCTGCAGTCGTTTGACTCGAGTCTGACTCGATTCCTGTTTTGCACTCGAATACCAATTTTTTTTTATTCGAGTACGCCGGACTCGATTCAGGTACTCGAATCTGAAAGAATCGATTCGTACTCGCAGACTCGATTCAATGCATGCGAGACCAACTGGCTAGAGTTTAGTATTCGAGTTTGGAGAAAAGAGCGACTCGGCACATCACTACTTTTGTAGTAAACCCTCTGTGTATACAGTTTGTGGTTGTAATAAGCACTCGTAGGCCACACATCCGATCCGATCGTTACGTTGCTGTTGCTACCTCATTTCAGAACACGCCTCATGTTGTAAAATTATTTAATACTAGCTTTCCGCCCGCGCCTGTCCGTGAGGTCCACACGATCTTTATTATATTCATCATATCAGCCATTGAAAGTACACTGTTGGACATGGCTTCCCCAAGCAAGAGGGAATTTTGCCCATAATTGCCGCGTTGGGCAAGCGTGTTGGCAAACGCAGAACGCAGCTTTCGCGACAGGGACGCTGTTGCCCGTCCCCGCCTTGTGCGTATGAGTTACACTGTATCGGATGGATCTAACGCCATCTGTCGGTTCTGGTACCTGAGTTGCCTCTTACGACACCTTGTACAGGGGAGGGTACTATTCTACTCTTGCCCAGCGCGGCAATTATGGGCAAAATACCTCCTTTCTTGGAGAGGCTTATGTTCAGCAGTGGACTTCCAAGGGCTGGTATAATGATGAGTAGTAAAAAAATGCATCCCGGGCGAACACCGTGGCACGTATTTTATATATAAATATTTTAAAACAACAACGCGTTCACTGTTTACAATAAATTAAATTAATACAGTTGACTGACTCCGAGATAAGTCGTTTAAAGCACTTGTGTTATTGACATTAGGCCGAGGCATCACAAATATAACTGTGACATGCAGACACGACAAGCACAAATATTCTTCCTCATATAAATCAAACTAAGATCACGCAGAATCTCTGGAGACATGTACCGGCAAGCGTAGCGTTGGGCGTCCACCGAGAAGGTGGACAGACGATCTGATTAAAACAGCAGTATTGTGCTGGACACAGGCCGCATACGATCGGTTCTACTGGAGATCACTTGGAGAAGCCTATGTCCAGCAGTGGACGTTTTGTGGTGGATATGATGATGATGACGAAATCAAACATTTGTGATGTAGGCAGGCTCGAACCCACGACTCTTGACTCACAAGATAGGATAAATTAAAAGGCTGATTTTTTTAACATGTGTTTTACAAAAATAATAATACAAACACCGCCGCACTACGTTAATTTTTAAATCGCGCCATTTATATACGGAATTACTGGGTACTGTAACATGATAAAATTGACTTTTAATCGTAAATCCCAAAAGAATAGTAGGTTTTAATCAAACAAACAAACTTACTTCCGCATATATAATGTTAGTTGTAATTTAATCATCATAGCAAGCATTGGAAGTCCACTGCTAGACCTAGGCCTATCCAGGATTGAGGGCATTTAGCATATAATTTTATGAGTCTTAATTTTTGATTGTGTAAATGTGTTGCCCCCAGGTTGTGTTAGAAGTGGCCCACCGCGTGGACCAGGAGGGCGTGGTGGCAGTTGACTCCGTAGTGGAGAAGCTGATCTTCAAACCGCAGGATGTGGTCGCCATCCGCGCCAAGGACTCTGATTTGGAGTACGCCACGCACGACGTGTTCCAGACTGACAGCGCTATTTCCAGCAAGTTCAACGGTGAGAAATGTATGTCGCATTTATTATTATTTTTTTATTTTAAGTTCCTTTTTTTCTTTTGTTGGGGATGAAATGTTACGCAGTGACAGCTCTGTGTGCCAATGTTTGTTTTTGATAAGTGTAGTGAAAACTGATTATCCCTAAGTATTAGCTGGAGAAAATTCTGTAGCTAATATTTAGTGATAATCAGTTTTCACTACACGGGCTCGTCTCGGGCTTCAGGCGATACTTGAACCTGTATCTTACCCATGCCGTGGGCATACATTACTATTATGCTACCTAGACCATAGCAGACAAGTCGAATTTTGCCTCCTGTTCTTTTTGTGCCAAGAAATCTCTTGAATATTGTAGGTAACTTTTAACCTACAAAAACCCAAATGTCAATCTTTTAAAAGTTTGAATTTAATTTGTATCCCTTTTTGAAAATTTTTGACCAAGTTAAAGTTAAGATGCAAAAGAAGTGCACACAGCTGTTTTTTATACTAAATTCTATAGATATACATTACATTAATTAGAATAAACATTACACACACTACGGTCGGAATGACATGCAACATACCTAAATGTACGTTACGTATGTTTATGTTTAATAAATTGACAATAGTTTTTAGTGATTACTCTTTAGTCTTAATAAATGTCAGAATTTTGCATAATTTTAACTGCTTAATGTAATCTTACATTGGACATTAATGTATTCGCGTCTCACCTTTTTGATATGCACTCTTGATTGATTTGATTTAATTAATTAATTTAATATTTATGAACTTTACATAATAGAAATGAGTGAGAGTGAGGTTCTAATGCAGACGAACATTGTATTAGGTCTTGTAAATTCACTGCTTTAATGTTGTTTAACATATGATTTATTAAATGGATCAGTAGAATTCAGAAGCGATTTCTTCGTGCATTATATTTATAATCGATATGAAATAACGAACATAAATCTCTCGACTGTTCAAATGGACTCATAATGTCAAATATTTATGATAATTTTATTACTATCACCTTTAGTTTAATTTGGGATTACTTGAGAAGTTGTTGTATATAAATAGACCCGCAGGAAATGCACGAGGGGATATAATGCTCAGTGCACCATAATGTTTTGCATAATAAAAAAATGACTTGAGCAAATGTGTAGATAGATCCCGTACCCCACTCACACTTATTTCTTCCGCGAAACCAAGACTAGTTCGCTTTACCGTGTTCCGATTTAAAGGGTGAGAGAGAGACAGTGAAATTGACAAGATCACTTGAAAATATGTCACAAGGTGTCACGCGGACCGTATGCGCCTGTTCCGCTTGGTCATATAAAAAGTAGTGGACGGTGCCCTTAAAAATAGAATAACGTCACCAGGTAACTTCCGAGCGCCGGAGGAGCGGCAACTAGAACCGTGGGACGCGTGCGACGGCGATGTTGGCGACACGCCGTCCCTGAACGGAGACGCGTGTTTGGAGGACTTGGAGTTGGACCGCGCCAACGGTTGGGACGCGAACGACATGTTTCGCAAAAACGAGGAAGTGTACGGCGTTCACAGCACATACGATCACTCGATGGCTGGGTACACGCTGCCGCTAACACGGAAGGACACCCAGGATTACAGGTGAGAGTCACCACTGTTTGCTTAGGTTCTCCAGCGTTGGATAACATTCATGCAGCAGCACAATTTATAACACTATATCTTAAGACTTCAGGTACTATTCTTTAAAGTACCTGAACCGACAGATGGCGGTATATCCATTCGAAAGAGTGCAGCTCAAATCACAGGGTGGGGATGGGCAGCAGCGTCTCCGTTGCAGTGCGGTTGTCTACACGCGCGCCCAGCGCGGCAATTATTGGCAAAATTCCCCTTTTATTGGGGAGGCCTATGTCCAGCAGTGGACTGATATGATGATGATGATCTTAGAACTAAATGTAACAAACATAAAAGAAGAACACAGCATGCAAAAATAAAAAAGAATAATAATATTAACTAATACTTGAAACTTAACCAAACTTATAAAAAGAAATCCTGATACATAGTGAAGAATACATACATGAGTAGAAATTAAATTAAACAAGAGTACCTAAGTAGTATGGTGCCCATAGCGGTGGAGCATATGGAGCGGTAATAGTGAACATGGTAGTGTTCCTATCTTGTTCGCCTAGACACGTGGGTTCGATCCCCACCCAGGGCTGTTTGTTCTCTGTCTTATTGCTTATATGACTATATAACACCAGAAGGTTGTCAGGGTCAGCGGTCATTTGTGTCAAATTGTAATCAGCAAATCTGTATTCATAGATTTCCTTTGTTCTTTCATTGCTTTGACTATTTAAAAAAATGCCTGTGATAGGCCTATTTAAATAAAAACATATTTGACTTTGACATATATTTATGAAAAGCCAGTCATGCCGTTTTAGTCACGTTTAATTATATATATATATATATATATATATATATATATATTATCAATTATACAAACCATCGTGAGGTACCGGTAGATTAGAATAGTACCTCCCACTGTCCGAAACTGTGTAGCTCACATGCTTGCCCACCGCGTCAGTTATGGGCACAATTCTTTTTTTGCGGAAGCCTATATCCAGCAGCGGCCTGCCAATGTCTGACATGAACATAAATCAGCTTACTGGTTATTTCGTTATACAGAGACGCAGAAGCGAAGGCGGAGGTGATAGCGGCAGAGATTGAGAGCGCGCCCGCGTACAAGGCGCGCATCGACGCTGAGAACGGTGATGAAGAAGAGCGGTACGCGGCGGTGGTGAGGCCTGGCGAGCAGGCACCGGGCAAATACGTCATTCCGAATAAGCGAAAGAACATGCAGGTAACCCACCACCACCGCCACCAATAACACCATTTATCCCACCAATATTGTTAACGCGAAAATGGATTCTTTTGACAGAATCTATCGCGCAGTCGATTGTTTCTTTTTTTTACTAGCAGGCCGTATGGTACCGGCAGAGAAGAATAGTGCCTCCCCTTGTACCAGGTGTCGTAAGTGCCGGCTGAGGTACCGGAAGCGGCAGAGGGCGGTATATCCATTGAAAGCAGTGTAGCTCAAATGCAACAGGGCGGGAATGGGCAGCAGCATTCCCATCGCTAAGCTACGCTCTGCGATTGGCAACACCCTTGCCAACCGCGGCAATTGTGATCAAATTCCCCCTTTTTTTGGGAAGTCTATGTTCAGCTCTGGACGTCTGTTATGATGATGATGATGACAAACAAGCATGCAGTCGCGTGATAGTAAGCGTCACCGTAGCCTATAGACGCTCGTAATCACAGGAATACGAGTAGCGCGCCAACCTTATGACTTAACGATAGAAGACCGCATACAGTAGTCGTCCGCATTAGTATACCTCATTCCCATCTATTTAGCAAAATATCAGTGGTCGAATTGCTGCGTTCCGGTTTGAAGGAAGAATAGTCAGTGAAATTACTAGGTAATGTCATATAATATTATCAAGTCTTAAGGTTGGTAGCAATCTTTGTGATAATACATATGCTTGTTTGTATGTAATATAAAAAAAGATAAGTTTGGGATGTGTACGACATTGTCCTCAGTAAGGTTTGTGGCAGATATTCATGCCGTTTTTATATCAACATGGTCGCATCCCCAGACCGGCAAGCTGGTGAAGCCCACAGTGAGCAACAACGGACCGAGCGGAGTGGGCGCCGGCGGCGGGGGCGGGAGCGGGGTCGCGGGCGGGCCCGGGGCCGGCAGCAAGCCGCCCCCCAAAGACAAGGAGCACCACAGGCCAGCGCGCCACCACCTCACGCCGCCCGCGGACCGCGCGCCGCCCCGCCAGGACGACCAGGTCAGCCGCTCTCTGAGATCATTTACTACCATATGTGGGCCAGTCTAATTAACCTAATGACGACAAAATGAGGGGATACAGCTCAGCCGTAAAATGCGACTGAGATACTGGAACCGACATGGTGGTATGACTATTCGAAACAGTGTAGCTCGAATGCAACCGGGCGGGGATGGGCAGCAGCATACCCGTCGCGAAGCTACGCTCTGCGATACGCTGCAATTATGAGCAATTCCCCCTTTCTTGGGGAGGCCTATGCCCAGCGGTGAGCGTTTTACCACTGCTTTGATGAGAGATGATCTTAATCGTTACGATAAGCGGGGACGGTGGCGCATTTCGCGTAGCGGCGGGTAGTGGAAGGGGGCGGGGCATTGGGTTTGTTTTGAATTTTTTTTACGTATCAGGATTTGTAGCAAAATATACCTATACATTAACAATAAAGGCATTATTTTTCTCGTACCAACACCCGGCCGTGTCAATCACAGTCACGCGCTACTTTTTTGGTTTTCTCACAATTTTTTTAGTTTATTACCATATGTACCCCCATAAAGTAAATACAATAATACCTTTAAATAAAGAAAAAAAATATTAATACATTATTAATACATGTTTTACTATAAAAATAGCTATAGATAGATAGATAGATAGAGATATATATATATATATATAAGAAAAATTTTCATAATCAGTTTAGGAATAGCGTATACATTCGATAAATGTGACACGGCAAATAATAGAAATCATTAAGTCGAATCAGACACTGGGTGATCATCCAGTAGTTTTCGAATACTATGTTCGATTCCAGATGCAGACACCCAGTCCGGGTGCGGGCGCGGGCGGAGCGGGAGCGGGAGCGGGAGCGGGCCCAGGAGTGGGCGCGGGCCCCGGCGGCAAGAGCTACGCGGCACAAGCGGCCGCCTACCACGCGCCCCCGCATGCGCACGCGCCGCCGCATGCGCACGCGCACCCGCACCCGCACGCGCCGCCGCACCAGTCAGTGCCGATGCTTACTTACTACTTACATACAAACACAAATACATATATCACGCCTGTGTCCCATCGGGGTAGGCAGAGACTATAGATCTCCACTTGCTACGATCTTGGCATCCCTCTCTTGCTTCCCTTACTCGCATTAGTCCTGTCATACACGCTCGTACATTCCTCAGTACTTCTGACTTGGCCCTTCTTTAATACCTCTTCAACCTTGTTAAGATATGTTCGCCTCGGTCGTCCTATACCAACTCTTCCATTCACTTCCGCTCTATTTATTTGTGCAGTCATTCTACATTCATCAATCCTTCTTACATGTCCAAACTATTTTAACATTCCTTTCTCTATTGTTGTCACAACATCATATCGATCTCTTATCACACTATTCTTTTATCTATCTCTCAAACTCACACCATACATACATCTAAGTGCTCTCATTTCAGTCTTCTATAATACTTCCCTTTTACAGCGTTTTAAGGGTTTCTCTTTCGTTACGACCATTTACGAATATTTAATGGCCGACACTTTGTAAACCGCATTTTTAAAGCCCGATGGAAAAATATTTTTTATTATTTCTTGTATCTTAAAGAGCCTCTCCTCTCTTTACGCTTGGCATTATTGAGGTGTCCATTGATCTAGATAATGATCTAGACACCATTATTATGCTCTGCTATTTTTTTTAATTGGCATATAATTTTTTTTTTTGTGCACTGGAAATATATTTTTAATCATAATTTTATGAGTTTATTTCTTACAAAAAAACAAATCCAGTCTATATCGTTCTAGTTTAAGTAGCCGTCTCTTATTGTTTCTAGAATAGCATTTGTCGTTTACTGTTTTGATTTTTTATATACATGTTTCAATGTACGATCTCGTCGTTTCAGGGCGTCTCCTGCAGGCGGCAAGTTAAACGGCGAGCCGCGGCCCGCCGCCCACCCCCGACCGGGCTTCCCATCGCACCACCACCACGTAATTATGTTTACTGTTTTATACATACATACAGTTCCTACCAATTTTTTGTGTCGAATTTAGGTGATCTCACACTAAGACTAGTCTACATAATCTGACTTAACAGCTAGACACAGAACAAACACAAATATTCGTCATATTAATATTTGTCCTGAATGAAGATTTAACTCATGAGTCCCTTAATGCACAAGAATGAATCACTGCCATCTGCACTATCGGGTTCGTCAAAACAACTTAATAGCCTAAACCAACAAGCTGATATACTACAGTGCGGGGATGGGCAGCAGCATCCCCATAGGAAAGCTACCCTTTGCACAGCGCCTGCCCAGCGTGGCAATTTTGGGTAAAAATTACCTTTCTGGGGGACTTTTATGTTAGATAATAAACTGGGTCTTTCATCTCACTAGCAAAATTTGCGAGAGTTGCTTAAGTAATTTGTGGAGAGAGCTTTAACCGCCCTGTCAAGTGTTCCTGGTGGTGTTTTATGTATATTTATTCGGTGATTACTGCATGGTACAGAACCCACCGACGCCGGGCGAGGCCCACGGCCGGCCGCCGCGGCACCACGCGCCGCCTCCCGAACCCAGGAGGCAAGACGAGGTCCAGGTTAGTATTTATTATCGTTTGCCAATAAACATCATTGCAGCCACTGGAAGTTTACTGTAGAATAGAGGGAATCCTGAAGGAAGGGGGAACTTGACCCATTATTGCCGCGCTAGGCAGTTGTGTTGGCAATCGCAGAGCGCAGCCTTTCACTGTCTCGGATGGATATACCGCCATCTGTCGGTTCTGCCAATCATATGTAATACATTCACCCCGCTCAGGCTTCCCATAAATACTTTATTGTCAATCTTTACTGTGATTCGTAAAACTAAATCGGATTATGGAAACGATATATAATTACTGAACGATGTCAGTATGTATTGTGAATGTGACAGAACAGTTTATTTTAAATTTATATTGTCAAACAAGTGCAACATGCTTTTAATGTTGCAAACATAACAAAACGTTGCATTAGCATGTACTATAAGCACACAAATAAACGTTTTTAAAGCAATAAAATCATGATATTTTAAAGTATTTTTCTCTTTTTAATACTTATTTTTTTCTATTTAACCCGTTTATATGTTTTATTTTAGTCAAAAAGAGTAGGCAACCTTAGTTTTAAATGACTAGTTGTGACACACTGCCTCATCCGCCATTTATATTGTAAATGATTGGCATCTCCAGATATTTGTGAGTTTAAATGAGTTTGAATCAGTATCAATATTCCTGTAGTTTAGTAACTCAAACAAAAGTATTAGAAGAATATAAACTCCAAAGCAGCGACGACGGCAACTGGAGCCAAGGATTGTCAGAGTCGCCCTCGAGTGCTTATGCAACTAGATCCCGCGAATTATGCGGCAACAATCGATCTTAGGGTTAATTAATGAACAACCTCGCACATCCATCAACTGAAATTGATATCTGTGTAGTTCAGCACTAGGTTCTCATGAAAAAAATCCATTCTGTATTTGGTGGAGGGGAATAGGGATATTTGGCAGATTAAACACCGAAAAACCTATTGGCAATTAGGAAAGTTCACTAACGCAAAGCCTGTAATATAAGGGCTAGAAACTTGAAATTTTGAAACTTGCACAAATTCCCCTTTGGTAATGTAAAGGAGCAAGGGACCATGAAATGATGTTCTTAAACTCACCCCTTAAAGGGGTAAGAACAAAGAAGGCATGAAACTTTGCTGTTTTTGAAGTTATCCGAATGAAATTCAGTTTAC
>JACJUM010002809.1:12665484-12681382 GCA_020976665.1 Heortia vitessoides
ACAAGGTAGAAAAAATAGATGACATTTGACTGACCGATGATTTCTTAACCTATTTGTTGAAATCTCATGTCTGATCAGGGACTTGAAGCTAATCAATGACCTATAGTACAAATGGCAAGTCATCTGGCATCATCAGGCTACTCAATAAAATAACATGTCTATCAGGGTCATCAAGGTCAGCATTCAACTCATTGACCTATTTGTTCAAATTACATCTGGTCATCAAGCAACTCAATGACCTATTTGTATAAAAGACATATCTGGTAATCATGGTCATCAGGCTAATCAACGACGTATTTTTTCAAATGACAAGTCATGTCATCAGGCTACTCAATGAAATGACATGTCTGGCCATCAGGGTTAGCAGACAACCCAATGACCTATATGTTTAAATGGATCATCAGGCAATTCAATGGCCCACTTGTTCAAATTCACTTGACTGGTCATCAGGCTATTCAAGGGCCTATTAGAATTATATATTTGTATTAAAAAATAAATAATTTATATAATATATTGATATGTATATGTATAATTATTCATTTAAAAATAAACTTAATAATTTGAGTGTTTACTGTCAATAGTGTCTACATTAAAATGTCAGACAGCGGGGAGTTTTCATGATTTTACAAGTTAAAAATTTTATGGATAAAATTAAAACTGAGTTTGAATTGATACAAATTGAGATAAATTTTGTATTTTAATTTTACGGTAGCTTAAATGCTCTATTTGAATAATAAATATATTTAAGTTTTAATAATTTATAAAAAATAACTGTAACCTTCATTTAACATGCAATAAGAATAGTATTTTTTTTTAATATGTAACTGAATTCTAAAAAGAAAATATCATGGGTGCGGGTAAAGGCACATTATTTAAAACTATTACGAAGTATCATTCTGCAAATCTAATATATCAAAACAGCTTATCGACTATTATTATTTTTATTGGGAACAGAATAAATATGATATCATTTTCAAAAAGCGATTAGCCAGGCATCTAGTTTCGGCTTATTGTTAGAATTGATTTTTTTTCAATTAATTAGTATGGCAACGAATGAGTGTTTATTTTTTTCTTTATTTATTTATACTCTCATGCAAGTGATGTATATAATCGCACCCCTAGATGAAAACGGTACAAATTCAAAACAAAATTTTTCTAGACCTTTTTTTTAATTAACTAAATCATCGCACTAGGGTCTATTAATCGCATTCTTAAATAAAGAAAGTAAACTCTTCTACACATCTTGTCTGTTAAAATCTTTCTGAAGGAATACGACATATCATCTAAATTCACCAATAAATGGCAATGATCCTAGGCATGTGGGAAATATAGTATTTTTAATAGGCTATTCTCCAATTTCTTCATTTTTTTTTTAAATGTTCGTATATATCTGATAATTCATTATAATTTTTATTTCAGCAAAATATGACCGATTTATGCCGAAAAAAAAATATTAAAAATTTGTCGTAAAATATACGCGCCAAAATACCATCCGCCATTTTGGTGACGTCAATAGTACTAAAATATTGTAACCTCAAATTGACATTTGTCATTGACACGATATTGAGTTTGTCGGCTTTGTTGAGTTGTTTTTATTTATATAAAAAGATGAGTTTCTATAACCCGTATCGTTGGTGTGTTGCGTTAAATTGTAAGAATTCGACATTGAAGACTCCAGAAAAGTTATTTATTACTATTCCGAACGATGTTGTTAACCTCAAAATAAGAAAATTTCATTGAATTACACCTATGAATCACACAAATGATATTGTTGTGATAAAGTAATAGAAAGATTTACTTACATAGCTGTTTTTATATTTCTGCATTCGGCAGAAAAGAAATCTGTATTACACGCAAAGAAGTTTGTAATCATTACCGCATCTATCTTCGGTAAATTAGTACTTTCGGCTTTTACAAATCCGACGTCCATGTTTAATTATGCAAAAGTAGCGTAATAAAATACAAAATCTCTAAAATAAAAGGAATTATACACAAAAAAAGTAAAAAATTAAGGAACACAGTCAGTTGTTTACATTTAGATATTTTAGTGCTTGTGACGTCATTCTGGAAAAAAACATGGTGGACGGTGTTTTCGGTCACGTGACTTACAGATAATAAAACTCGGATTTTAATTTTGAAATATAAAATTAATCTTAGGTTTTTATGGAATAACGACTTTTTTTTTCAATTCCTCACGTTATTATTTATTCAAGTAACATAATGTTATATTTTTTTGTTGATAGATGAAAATAGCCTATTGACGCAATTTTTTATCTAGGTGTTCGTTATGTCTGTATGAAAATAAATGCGTTTAAACCGATATATGTATGATACACAAAGGAAAGGTCACACTAATTAAAATAGATGATTATGTCACAGGGTCCCCCTGCGCCAACGGAGGAGCCTCAGTCGGAGTCGGGCGGGCCACCATCACCGGGCGCGCCGCCGTCCCCCGGCGCGGCGGCCAGCGCGACTCTGAAGAAGTCGACGCTCAACCCTAACGCGAAGGAGTTCAACCCTGCCGCCAAACCCTTCACGCCACGCAGCCCCTCCACGCCCAACCCCAGCCGGTCGGTACCACAACACTTCATCACCACCATTTAACCAATACCCGTATTAAAACTCAACTATACCAAACTATTAAAGACACTAGCTGAAACTTTATTCGTCTAATTATCATATAAGCAAATCTACTGAATCTAGATGTGGGCTCACTTATTTCTAACGGCAAATATTAGTGCTCACATTGCAGTGTTCCGGATTAAAAAGTGAAGAAGGGGCCGGGAAGACAACTTATCATCAGCTAAAAGTGGGATACCAAACAGCGATGCGCTAGTAATATTTTTATGTCAACTTAAACGTATATAGGCTACGCTACGGTCAACTTAATCGTATACTTGTATACTAAATTAGTAATAATTAAAATTATGCAAGCAATATAACTATAAAATAAAATATAAATATAAAACTACTATTTGCAAAATAGACACTTTTTTAATGTAGGTGAGGATCAGTAAAGGGCCCAATTTTGAGCCTTGTGGTACACCCATTTATACATTGAACTAATATTTGTTACATTTAAATAGAATTCAATGGCTACACATGACACAAATTGTATTCTTAAAGGTCTAAACAGGAACCTATAATCTGTTTAAGTCTTGACTAATGTATCATGGTGTACTCAATCAAAGGCCTTGGAAAAGTCATTGGATTTTTCACAAACTCTTATATATAAAGTCTTTCGCTACTTTCAAGCGTTTATAATTTGTTTTTTTTTTCAGACCACACACACCAGGCACACCAGTCCAAGGCGTAGGCGTGGGCGGAGTGGGCGTGGGCGTTGGTGGAGTTGGAGTTGGATTGGGCGGAGTTGGAGTAGTAGGGCCCGGCGTCAGTTACATGCCCGCGCCACATCCGCCACCGCATATGGTAAGATTTATTATTAGATACTTAAGAGTTTTCGTTCTTAATTTTGCGTGTATTTTGTGATTGTGCTCATAATATTGGAAACCACGAATGGTATCAATAATTCATTGTTTTTGCCTATACTTTGACAGTTGATGCAGATCTGTAAATGTTAAGTTAAAAATATTAATAAAGTTGCCTAATAATTCGATAACTTGAATTCCATGAAAACGTAGAAATTTAATAATATAAACAATAAAATAAATATATGTTAACGCAAGTGCAGCATATGACATTTTAAGACAAAGACGTTCCGTTTAACTCGTATTATATGGATTTCAGAACTATCTATTAAAAATCGGCTCGCGAGTGGAATAATATATATAGAAATATATACATATACAAGATGATACCTGTGTCTGTAGGTGGCGGCGATGCCGTACTCGCTGGTGGCTGCCGCGCAGCAAACGCCCACATACATCCCGCACCATCCCGCGGTGAGTGACCGACCCGTTATCCCCTCCACCGTTATTTATATATCTACGCGTCTCTTTGCCTTTCGGTTTCATGTAAAATCTTGTAGCATCGTCTCATCGGTCGGCCGAGATCGAACGTTTAGAGTTGCTCCCCAAAAAAATGGCGTCAAGTAGTAGGACACCGATGTACAAAGGTGGAAGGTATAACCCGCGCGAGGCCGGCGCCGCGCCCGCCCCAACCGTGCCGTGCGCCGCAGGTGGAGCTGGGCTGCGAGTGCCGCCCGCACGCGCACGCGCACGCGCACGCGCACGCGCACCTGCTGCTGCTGGACAAGCGCGAGCGGCCCGACGCGGTGAGCCGTCCCCGCCCCCGCGCGCACTGTACTTCGCGCTGGCTTTAATTTGTACATAAATCGCAATATATCTAGAATTGTGGGGAACATAGTATTTGGAGTCAATGCAGTCCTCATTTAAGTGTGCAATATGTGATCTTATTGCAGGGGTCGATTTTAAAACTTCCCTGTGTGCTGATCGAGAGCTTGGCCGCTCCGTGATACCGATTAATTTCATATAATTGAACTATTATCAGAATTCGATAGACATAAAATATATAGAATAATCTCTTCTCTTCTCATTCTCTCTCTCTTCTCTCTCTTCTCTTCATTATTTTTCTGACGAAATCGGAACATCTCTACTGTGACCACTTAGATCGTTATCAATTGGTAAACAGGTTTTCAGTCGAATTTTAGGATAAAATGTCCAATTGTATTGTAAAAAGTATCATCAACTTTCATTTATCTACCACATAGGAGATTCCTTTAAAGTTTTATGTAAAGTTTCATACATATAAATCACATTTTATTATATTTAAATTTAATAATTATATCATATGACAAATGAAAATGTAGTGTACGTAAATAAAGCCAGTGCGAATTACCGAATCACCGCCGCGCGTCGGCGGAAGCCCTGAGTGCGCTTGCTCGCTAACCGCCTGTGGGCAATTATTGTGGATTTTTATCGTGTTTATTTAACAGCTGTCCAATAAATAAGATTGTACATACATTCATTGACCAAATGACAACGTCATAAAGCAAAAAAAAAATTGATATCTAATTTTTGAAGCACTAGCTGTGCCCGAGACTTCGTCCGCGTGGAATAGTTTTTTTGGGTACCATACCTCTTTACCTCAACTTATATACTTACTACGACTTTGAATGTCATGTTTATTTATATCGAATCAATGGCCTGAAAAATAAGTTTCAAGTTTCTAACTCTAAAAATACTTCCATACAACTTTTCATCCCACATTTCGACCTCATACAACCCTTATTTCGAATTAAAAAAGCCTATGTCCTTTCTTAAGGTCTAAAGATTGTATATGCCAAATTTCATCAAAATCGGTTGAGAGGTTTAACCGGGAAAGCGTAACAGACAGACAGACAGTTACTTTCGCATTTATAATATTAGTAGGGATATTTAAATATACTACAACATTTCTAGTTACTATGGGTATTTTAAAAGAAATGCTCAGTGCGAATGGAAATGTGTTTATAAATACATACTATACAATATTGTGAACAAATAACGCTACCCTTTTTGTATATTTGATATTATAAAAAAAACCTCTAGTACGTTATTGTAAACCAGATAGTTCAAATTTATCACGAAAAAGCTATCTTTATTAAATCAAATCTTGCACTAGGAATGCGATTGGAAAGATATACACAATGTGTTCTAAATGAATGTATTTGCATAGATTACTACTATACTTATATGACCACAAATGACGTCATCGCGTTTTAAATCTCATTTATTGGACCGCCGGCGGGCATTAACCTCGAAACCGACCCCGGGAACCGCCCAACACTATATTATTTTGTTTTCCTGTGTGTACTTTATTTAACCCTATAATGCTTGGTTTTATATGAGTTAGAAAACACTGCGTATTCCAATCCAACTACCTCAAGTTCATGGGAATAGTATCGATAAGTTTTGATACTTTGACGGAAGTATATTTTTAACTCGTGGATTTGTCTTGGTACCTTTTTTAACTGCGATAATCTATTACTAACATGTCGTGGACTCCTCACCCTCTATATCAGTGCTAGTGATTAAGGAGGCAAATCCCTCTTTTAATCTAACCATCTCCGTGTTTCGGTAACTTGAATATATATAGTGTTATTAAATTATATTAATTCAGATCACATCTCATACATTGGCCTGACTACGAGATGAGTCGTTTAAAGTACTTGCATGGACATCACACAACAAAAAAATCAAAAAGATAATTAAGGATTATCTTTTTGATTTTTTTGTTGTGTATACATATCTAAAACACATAAATATTTGTCCATCAAATTAATGTTTGTCCTTGGTGGGGATCGAACCCACGGCCTTTGGTGTACAATACTAGCAGCGCCCCGCGGTTTCACCCTCGTTAAGTTGTAGAACTTCCACACCACCTTTGCGCCCCTTTATCTTAAGCCTGCAGTCAGCTTCTCCTTTTATATATATATTAATATTGTAAAATTAATATTATGAAATGTACTTTTTAACAGCAATTTTTTTATTTTGATTACATTTCTTCTGAACAAGGGATCGTCGTATTGGAAACGTGACACGTTTGACAGCAACATCATAATATAAAAGTTTTAAAATAAGAAAAGATAGACAATTTTATCTTTGAATCAATCTTTGATCATTGTAAAGGGCTGGGTTTACACATACCTCATTAATGTTCGCGCTAAACTTGTTTATGAACTATAAATCACTTTTTTTATATGCCCATAAAACACAAGTTGTGTGTGTGTGTGTGAATTTAGTCTTGTCAAACATAGACGGTCATATATTCAATTGTCGTAAGGGATGTGCAGATTTACAGGAAATATAAAAACAATTAATTCTTTATAACTTTATTATTTGTAAAGCTGTTTTTATTTATAATTTAGTTGATTTTAACAATTATTATTGCAACTGAATCCACTTTTACTTGAAACTATGTATTAGTAAAAGTTGGAAATTAATTAATATTATTATTGTCTATATGTCTTTACGCCAATTGGATTTCTGACTGTCGATATGTAACTCTATGGTTGTGGTTATCAGATGTATACTCAATAATGGACTTGTATCAAGTCTTTAGCAAACAAGTTAAACATTTTATTGGTGACAAGTAAGTTTTTATTAGAAAAAAATGGACTTGCCTGAAGTTTCAGATGGGATTCGAACTGCACCCTTTGCTTTACTACCGATACTTAGTAGAGGTAGCCCTCATAGAAAGGTCGCCTGCATTGGTACCTCACTCTCAACTATTTCCATCGCCAAATATCAGTGTTAGAATTGCCGTGTTCCGGTATGAAGGGTGAGAGCAATAAAATTACTGGGCAATGTGACATAACATCTTCAAGTCACAAGGTTGGGAACGTGCTAGTAACCTTGTGATATAACGAGCGTCAATTGGCTGCGGTGACGCTCACGATCACGCTGACGGATTTATTTGTCAGACTATGTCAGACTTCAGAACAAAATATTACTTTGCCTATAATATTTTCAACCTTAAGTGAAGCTTATAAAGTTGAAATTATGGTCATTATATATCGACCAAAAGGTTAAGGTTTTATTCAGACACGCATTGCATGTTAGGTACAGCGGAGTGTAGAGATTGTTACAAGTATATTAAGGATCAAAATACTTTAATTGATAATATTGACAACTTTAATTTATATCCAGATATAAGAGAATGCTGTCAAACGAAAATGATACGTATATTATCCTTGAATACTTCTTGAATTACTGTGTGTATTTAAGAATCTTTTGCGATTACTACTCAAATTTGTAGCATACATGTTGTGTTGCTCTCCGGTCGCAATGAAGATATGTTTTTGATCGGATGCCTATTTCCTAACTCGGTTTCGTTTGCAGTGAATTTGCTAATCTTTGTTATAATAAGTTTTATTAAGTGACTTTTAGCTAGTAATTAAAAAAACATCGACGTTTAGTTTACCGGCATTACATATATTTAAAAAACAACGTCTAAAAAACAAACTCACACAAAAAAGTTAAACATTAAATAAATAATTTTAATCTCTACATCACATGTTTAACACGAGATCCTCAGATCCACTCCTCGGGTTTTAACTTGACTAATTTCTCTGACATGTACCAAAGTTCCGCCGCCAAATACTTATCCTCCGCCTTCCAAGACATAGTGCTCTCCTTACAGTCCGCGAAGTACCTCCCCGTTACCTGATCGCAGTCGTCCGACACCGCCAAATATATAGACGTCTGAGACCCCTCCTCAGGACTCTTGAAGAACGTGTACAGCACCATCACGCGCAACTTCTCCAGCAATGTCGCCTTGTAAAGGCTGGTGTTTACTTGACCTGGATGCAGGCTGTTCACAACCACCCCTGTCCCTTCCAGACGCCTGGCTAGCTCGTTGCTGAACAGCACGTTGCACAGCTTGCTGTTACAGTACGCCTGGAAGTATCCGTACCGACCTTCCTCGTTCAGACCCTCGATAGTACCTAACCTGTGCAGCATCGAGGACACTATGACCACTCTGCTGGGCGCTGACTTCTTCAGCATCGGCGTGAGGAGGAGGGTCAGCAGGAACGGCCCGAAGTGGTTCACCTGCATGTCCCGTATGATGCCGTCCTCGGTCAGGTTCCTCCCCATTTCGCTGGCGCCTGCGTTGTTTATCAGCACGTCCAGTTTAGCTTCCTGGCTCTTGAAGGTGTCGACGAACTGCCGGACTGACGTCAAAGAGCTTAGGTCTAGGTAGATGTACCGGACGCTTTTGTTTTTAGTGATCTTCCTTATAGATGCGACCGCGTCGTTCCCTTTCTTGTCGTCGCGGCATCCCAGGATGACTTTGGCGCCCCGCCTGGCCAACTCCAAGGCGGTGGCGTATCCTATGCCGTTGTTGGCGCCTGTCACTATCACCACCTTGCCGCTCATCACGGTGTCGTCGTAGCATCTCCCGTTAGAGAACTTGTTCAGCATCCGTATCAGGGCCAGCGTCACTAGAACCCATAGCAACCACCACATTTTGACACAATCTTCAAATAACAAACGGCAAGTCTTAATCTCGCCCGCGTTAATTTACTAATGATAAAGAATGATGCTACAATCGGGCCTTGGTATTTTTCATATATACACAATGTTAGTCTGTCTCTGTGTTTGTCTGTTTCTTACGCTCGCCTAAATCATGGAACCGATGTTAACGGAATTTCGCATGTCAATACCTTGTACTTTATTAAATTGTCTGCCGATTGATAATGGCGAAGTTCTCGTCAATGAAATCGTTGGTGTGAAAACTTGTGGAGAATAATACTTAAGGAAACACAAAGGCGAATGTTGGCTTCGGTGCAAAGATTAGCTTATCGTAGCTGATATCGGGTCAATATGGCAACGCTATCACGATGTGCCCGAGACCTGAGCAATACAGTCACAAAGCTGTAGTATACAGTTGATTTGACAAACAAATTTCAGTTCTATTATTTAGCGGTTAGTGTTTAATAATGGTGAGACGTTTTACACAGATTTGTATTGATTGATCTGTTGATTTGTTACGGCCAAGTCTTAGATTGTCGTAAATAAAAATATATTCATATGTATCATTTTCCGTCCGCTTAGTCTTATATTGTGTCCCGCGGGAATTTTAAGCACTATATAAGTAGTATTTTTCGAGAGCTCAGTTTATCCATATGGAAAATTTGAGTAAAACAATCAATCCATTGGTTAGATGTTAAAGCGTAAGAAATAGACAGATAGATATTATTTTCGAATTTATTAACCAGCGGACCCGACGGACGTCCTGATAACTTAGATACCGTCTCTAGCGCCATTTACCGCATTTTACTGATTTGTGAATTTAACCCACTTGAATGCACTCACAAAAAATATTCAAATATATCCAGCCGTTTAGTTGCACTATAGATAAGCAGCCTAGATACCGAGTATATCGCCATCTGTTGGCTGATTTGTGAACTTAAACCATCCAGGACGCCACCCCAAATGCTTACAAAAACTAATATTCAAATTAGTCCAACCGTTTCGAATTGTAGTGACATACATACGTACAATCCCTCCACCGTACCATGGTCGCTCCAACCTTGCGGTTACAATGGCCGAATCGTGGGAGATGTGCGTGGAACAGCATCTGCGCAGCCGCGCACAAATCTTGACTCCCGACAAATTCTTTATCTCTACATCCTTGTCCCTATATATATTGCAATTCTCCCACCTCTCGGGGCTTTCTGACGTAGCCTTTCCTGGCGATTCGCGCGCGAACTTCTGCCCACATCCGAAGTTCTTCTTTAAGATCACCAGGTCGCAGAACTAGACAGGACCATACTTCTTCATTGTGATCCCGTTTAATATCTTTTGACGGAGCTCGTCATAGAGTCTGCATCTCCGCAGAATATGATTCCTGGTCTCATCCTCCTAGCAGTCACACGTGCTCTAATTACGCAGCTACAGTAAATTTTTTATTTTTTTATTTTTTGGTGGTTGATCTTCTCATCGTTGATTAAAGAAGTCGTGTCAGCAATTTTGATCTCAAACACTAAAAATTACTATGTTCAATGTTAAATATCGCAGTATATAAGGGATTTGCGGTGTCGGATATACATATGTGTATGGTTATCAAATATGTCGGACTACATGGCGATGTTAATAACCTCTGTTTCAACTTGTACATTTAATAAATATTTCTTTATAGTTACGCAAATTAATGTACATGTAAAAATTCAGTCATTAAATAATTATTGTCTCAAATAAGAAATAATTTAAAATAATTTTTATTTACACGTCGATCAAATTAACCTATTTGTTAAATTAATTGTTGTTTTAGTTGTGAGATATATTATTTATATTTGTATGGGAATTAAAAAAAATGTGTGAAATCTAGTTAAAATATCGTCTCTCGAACAATATCATAACCTTTTCATAGTGTTAGGTATCTAGTGTCTGAATTAGGCAAAAGAATATGCATGAATGAATATTATTTAATATTTTTAGTAGCCAATTTTGGGTGATCCATATGGGTCTAAACCAACATGCACCGAATATCATCATACAACATATTGACAGACTGCTGGACATATAGGAAAATTTTCCTAAGAAAGAGGTAATTTTGCCCATAATTGCCGCGCTGGGCAAGCGTGTTGGCATTCGCAGAGCGAGCAGAGCTTTTGCGATGGGGATGCTGCTGCCCACATCCGCCCTGTGCATTTGAGATGGATCATCGCCATCTGTCGGTTCTGGTACCTTAGTCGCTTCTTACGACATCTGGTACAGGGGAGGTATTATTCTACTCTGTCGGTACCTCGCGGCCATTATATGCGCGCACCGAATATATATGTCGGACAAGACAGGGGGACCTGATGACCTGGTTATACCGTATTTGTGCTTAGTCAGGGCGGAAAAATATTATACCATAATTCCGTCAAACGATAATCTACTTTGGACTTGTAGTTTTAATGTGTCAATTTGATTGTAGCTATACGGAATGGGAGGAGGCGCCGGAGTAGCAGGTGTGGCCGGTGGTGCTGGACAGCATGCACCTATTCCAGCACAACCGCAGAGGAATTTCAGAAAGAGTGAGTGCTATTTTATACTAATTCTAACTAAATAAATGAAAAACCAGGTCTATCCCACGGATACATGCCTTAGAGAAAAATAATGGTCTTTCATATCAGGTAGACCTCATACAAAGGTTGTCTGCATTGGTAGTTTTCTCTCACATATTGCTAACGTCAAATGGTAGTGTTTGCATTGCTGTGTTCCGGTTGGAGGGTGAGAGAAGCAGTGAAATTATGGGTAATGTGACGTAGTATCTTCAGTTTACACGCTATTGATATCTTTGTGATGACACGAGCGTCTATAGGCTGCGGTCAGTTTCACTGTCGAGCGTTCCGAATGCTTGTTTGCTGATTTTATGATATAAAATATATTTGACAGACCTGGCGGCGCGATGGTAGTGATCCTATCTTGTACGCCAAATGTCGTGGGTTCCTACGTCCGTCAAACAAGTGCTTTAACCGACTTATCATGGAGTCAGGTCAACCTGTGATTTGTCGTGGGAATTTATTTATTGACACCGTAAGGGATTACCTCCCAGCTTGCCTTTCGATGTTTCATCATAATCATAACAGCGATTGGAAGTCCACTGCTGGACATAAAGGGGGAATTTTGCCCATAATTGCCGCGATTGACAAGCGTGTAAGCGCAACCTGTGCATTTGAGCTACACAGTTTTGGATGGTCGGTTTATCTGTCGGTTCTGGTACCTTAGTCGACGTCTTACGACACCTGGTACAGAGAGAGGTACCTCACAGATTTCCTTAAGTTTAGCGTGTACAATAATTGATGTATTTTATTGCGTTCCCCAGTGGGCGTAGGGTCGGGCATGCAGGTGGCGGCCGCGACGGGCCAGCCGCTGCTGACGGGCCCGGCCATGCAGCAGTTCATGCCGTACCCGCACGCGCACCCGCACGCGCACCCCGCGCAGCATCCCGCGCAGCCCGCGCTGCAGTACCAGCATATGGTGGGTCGTCTGAACATACACACTATTATCTGAGTCATACACATAACCCATACATCTAATATATTAAACTAGCTGTGCCCGCGACTTCGTCCGCGTGGAATAGTTTTTTTTTTGGGTACCATACCTCATTATCTTTACTAATATAAACTTTGAATGTCATGTTATGGCTTGAAAAATAAGTTTCAAGAATCTAGCTCCAAAAATAGCGATATCTCCATACATCATTTCGACCCCTCACAACCCTTTTTTTTTCTAATTAAAAAGTAACCTGTGTCCTTTCTCAGGGTCTAAAGATTGTCTGTGCCAAATTTCATCAAAATCGGTTGTGAGGTTTAAGCGTGAAAGCGTAACAGACAGACAGACAAACAGAGTTACTTTCGCATTTATAATATTAGTAGGGATTCTTTTGTCACAGTGTTAGTTGCCATACTCCTCAAAAACGGCATCTTATAAATTTTTATATGCATATTCTGTAGGTCTGATAATCGGTACTATCTATTTTTCATAACCCTATATGATAAAGGTTATCCAACCCTAACAAATCCTCAAATATTTTTTTTTATATAGTGTGGCATTAAAGAATACATGCAACCCTAAATTTTCACCGGCCTACCACCAACCCCTATTTTTTAATAATTGTTTTAGTAATTTGATCAATTTTTATCATTTATATGTAAGTCTTATATTATTATAAGATATGCCTTTATAAAATGAAACTTTGCAAGCAATATGTAATTTCGCACGTTTGTAATAAATAAACGCCAAAACTACTGAGACTATTTATAAAACTTTTCCACTGATGAAAAGTTTAATTATCAAGTAATAACGTAAGCTGTAATTTTCACGGGAAAAGGAACAGGCTGAAGTGAAACCGTAGTGTTCCGTTAGTGTACTTAAAAATAATATTGAATTGAACTAATCTGGGAACCAACCGGTTGAATTAACTTGGCACAACAACCAAATTCATTAACGTAATCTATACTAATAAAGAGTAAATATTTGATTGTTTGATTGTAACAGTTCAACTCACAAATGACAAGACCCTTCTTAAAATCTCACCATTAGAGAGCTTCTTTACTCAATAACATAGGCAATGTTAAACTATATGAGGAGGATTTGTGTTCATGTATGATTGTAAAATTAAAACTCGGCAATCACTGAACTTATTATCAGCAAGTGACATAGGTAACATATTATTGTCACCGGGAAATGACGTGAGTGACAAAAAATTGTCATAATTACTTGTATTGCGTGTGAATATGTGTCTAAGTATAGTGTTCCTGCGACCCCAGGTGCGGATGTACCACGGTGGCGGCGTGGGCTCGGTGGGTGGCGTGGGCTCGGTGAGCGAGGTGGGCGTGGGGTACGCGGGCGGAGCGCCCTCCCCCGCCGCGGCGCCCTCCCCCGCGCTGTACCCGCCGCCCTCGCCCGCGCACACGCCGCACCCGCTCCCGCACCAGCACACGCACTCGCATCCGCACCCGCACCACCACCACTACCAACAGCCGCCGCCCTTCCAGGTAACACAATACACATGTTGTCTCGGCCCAGCCCAGCACTGGGGCTAAACCGACCATGCATAGCCTGATATGTAGATGCACAGCTGTATCCGCTGGCGGTAGAAACGTAGAGGTAAACCTCATACCAAGGTCGTCTGCGTTGGTACTTCACTCTCACCTATTTCAGCCAAATAGCAGTGTTCGCGATTCCGTTTGAAGGAGATAAAGAAAAATGCAAACATCACAAAAAATTATTAAAAACCATAAATAGCGTAGCGTAGTTACAGTCATAATTAGAGGAACAAAAATTAAAATGCAATAAAAACGGAGAATGCGAAACAAAACTAAGGTGAGAAGAAGACGGTCAATTAGGTGCCTGCCTCAGCATAGGCTACAGCGGAATCGCGTAGGATCCCACAGCATCGCTGGTCTACCGACAGGACCCAATAATCCGCCCCGAACCTCGTGCCACCTAGTGCTGGACATGTCAATGCCATCTTCATCGGAGTAGGTGTGCTTATCATCAAGCGACCATATACCGTATTTCTTACCTGCTTTAGTTAATTTAATTCTATTACTTGCTAGTCTGCCGTAGACGCAAACTCATTATATACTTTATTCAATTAGACTCAATACAAGTACCTTTGAATCGTAAATAAACATAAACAAAAATATTTCCATACGATACTGATGACCTTGGTGTCTCTGCGAGATCATGATAGTCATCTGACATGTGTAAATTAGGCCTACCTCAAAATAATCTGCCGGCAGATGATTTTTAAAACTGAGATTACTGCAGCTTCATTACACGAGCCACCAGAAAGGAACCTGCAAGAAACTGGTGGTGATAAAGGTTCCATTAACACCAAGTAATTAGTGTTAATGAAAGCCTCATTGGCGTCGACTCTAACAAACCTTTCGTCTTAAAGCCAGTGGTTAGAGGAATTCAATCCCGGGCAGTTTTATTATTAATTTATATTTAACACTATAATATGCTTTAGAAAAAAGGTTACTGTTTTCGTAATTTTTACATTTTTGAGATTGAGATTGCTGCGTTAGAGTTGGACGCTCTCACAGGTCCTCTAGGTCACTCACTATACGCGAAAGAGTTGATTTGACAGCACCGATGGCGCATTCAGTGGTGCTCTTATCTTGTGTGACTAAGGCTGTGGATTCGGTCCCCATTCAGAGACAAATATTCATGTGTTTGTTCTGTATCTGGGTGTTAAATATGTTTCAATTATTATTAGGTCATCAAAGAAATATGTATTTTACTTATCTCAATTCCTGTGATAGCTCGATTTGATTGTAATAAATATAATGTATGCACAATTTATTTTCGCATTAATGTTTATTTGATTAGTTGGTCAATCCTCAGGTGCTGTGCCCGCTGATGGGGCCGGGCACGACCACGTCGCACCACCACCACCACCACCTGACCTACCTCAACCACGCGCCGCCCACCGCCTCGCCTCCGCAGCATCCCCACCACATACAGGTAACCGATCACGTCCGGTCAGAAAGTAACTTCTAGTTCATAGAAATTCATTACATTATTTTTTTAAACCAGTTCTTATTTTTCATGTTACGCTGATGTCATCTTAGTCAATGTTGGTATTTTAAAAGTACAACAATCCACGTTTATCAGTGAAGTCTATATTCATGTATTTACCATTTGGTCTTTTAGCCGGATATATTTTTCAATCGAACCTAGTACAATGAGGACTTACGTACTGCCTTTTTTTACAATTGACTGCAGCATCTCTGATGATGGGCCTTAGCCACGAGATTAGATTTAAATAAATAACATGTATCTAATAAAAGACGTCTTCTGCTCCCCTCCAGCCCGTCCTGCTGCCACCCCAGCACGGGTCGGGTGGCTCGACGACGCCGGGCGTGCACAGCGGGTCTTCGCACCCTTAACGGGCGCCCGCGCGCCCCGCCGCGCCCCCCCGCGCCCGCGCCGCC
>JACJUM010002809.1:12681782-12711896 GCA_020976665.1 Heortia vitessoides
TGTGAGTGACGTCTGAATGTGTTGTGGACCGTATTGCAAGCTGATAAGGTTGCTAATGAAACGGCGTTCTAGTGATAGAGTTGATATGCGTTCAGTGATTCGTTGAAGACAAGTACGGTGGCGACGTGACGGAAGTACCAGCGGTATGCGTACTTTTCAGTTATTTGCTATTATCGAGAAATTAAATGACCAAAAGACAATTTTGTACTGTATATTCACGGGATTCGATACGTGTAATGATCATTGCATTTTATCAGACTCAGGTGGTTGGCCTAGGCCGATCAGGTGTCGCGGGTCGTTGACCTCACCCCGTTTTGTTTTGTGTTCTTCGATTTGTGGCGCGCGGAGTGAGTTAGGCGCCTATGGGGGGATTCGGGATCTTACCAAAAAATCGTATTAACATAGTAGTGCCCTGGCTCATAGAGTTGACTTGTCAAGAAACGAGCTTATATATGTATTCATTATTATATTTGTAGACATATGGCGGGATCCATATAGTAAGCGGGTTATATGAATTGTGGGTACCGAGATTGGCGCTAGCTTGTTTCAATGGAAAGGCGTCGATCTTTCTAGAATTTTTAACGGCTATCGTGCGATTTTGTTCGTTTATTGTTTTTAGGGGAATTAAATAATTGTGTTGTGTTGTATGGAAATATTTTCTCTATCATTACGAACTCTGTTTTGTGCGGAGTATAGAGAGAGTTTAAAATCGCAATGTGCTGTTTATTCTGTTTTCAATTTACTGAGCGACGTCTAGCACAATATTGATTGGACTTCATTTTAAAACAGTGTCACATGGAGCCATTGAAAAATGTGACTTATTCATATGGGGTAAGAAGCGGTTACTCAATATTCATTGGTAGTCAAGACTTTCGACTTCTCTCTACGCTCTGCATTTAATAAATTATATTTCTTTGTCTATGTTATTAAGAATTGTTTAGTCTATTCGAAGTACATTTTTGGATTAAACTTGTCGGTCCTTTATGGCTTGAGTATTATATATATAAATAAAATTAAAGTACCTATGTGTATATATATCAACATAACAGATTTTAAAATAGGCATACGAAAGCATATATGATAATTATAACAAATATACGTTTTAAATATTTTTTTTGTCTTTTTAAACGGCTAGCCCCTTTTAAATGGACTCTCACTGGCAGACAGCTAATTGTTTATATAATCCGAAAGTGTACTTCGTATAGCCTTGGGTTTGTTTCGTCCCAAGTTAAGCATGTAAATAGTTTTCTACCACGATATATTCTAAGTGATAGAATAGGTTAGCTTACTGCGGCGGGATGTTGCGTGTTGACACCGGGCGAACCCGCGCGCCTGTATTATAGTTAGATAATATCTCTATCAGAGCCCACTGAAATTGTAACGAATTTGAGATTGAAAAAAAATCACCGTTCGGATACATCTAGCAAATGTCTCTTCGCCTACGCTTCACGTGGTTACTAGTGTGTAATTGAAAACATCGAATATGAGCAATATTGTGTATTTGTAATGTTGCGTTTCATTTCTATATTTATAACTAAGTTATATCCGAACGCGAGCGAATGACGTACAATTTCTGTCGGCCATATTGTTTTCGGTTGGCCGCGAACTTGCCTGTTGGCGGTACAATCTTATTTATTTAGATCTATTTTAGTCTATATATGAACCCTCCGGTTAGCGAACGTTATGTGTCAATTAAAAAAATAAACACTAGGCATCGTTTCGCGGGCTATTCAGCTGCGTACTTGTTTTTCACCGTTGTCGCGCCCGTTTCCCGTCTTTATTGATTTTGATGTTTGTGAACGCGGTCGCGTTTGTTGGGAAAATGGGCCTTATGCTCCTTAGTATCCGTTTTAGCGTAAGTCGTTCCAGTTCAGTTTGGATTGTTACGTCGTTTTCTAGGAGAGGATTGCCCATCGTGCTTCATTCGATTATTGATTAATCGTCTAATTTGTTATTATATTATGTGCAAACAGCTATGTGTATTATACTCAAGTAATAAGGTGCAGAATCGTTAGTTGTTTCTTAAATTGTTCGACCAATAGCAGCGCGGATTTCATCCGCGCGTTCCGTTCTGTGTTCTCATTGGTCGATACGTTTCCGTGCGATTTAGTGTTCTTTTTTTAAAATGGTTGCGTTTTGCGCTGTTAGGTAATCGTTTCGCAAGATATACTAATAATGATAAATGTGTAGTTAATTGACGGGTTTTTTGTTTGATCACGGTTCTTTGTTTGATTCGGTCACGTTAAACGCAAGCTCGCGATTCGGCCGGTGCAGGTATTCCTTACTCCATATTAATAGTTTTTACGGGACAGTGTGGAAGTGTTCATGTTATTCGCTGTCTGTTTAAGATTTTATTGGTATTTATACAACATTCACATATGAATCAATTATGTAGGCGGTAGTGAAATGGGCTCGGCGACCTCGGTACGTTTCTGAATGATATATCAATACACCAACGCACGGCCTCATATTGGCCTCATATTAGCGGTACTTAAAAAACCCTATAATATTTTAATCACAATAAATCGTGTTATAAATCTATATCTGAACACCAAAGTTAAAGTCTGCCTGTCTAGGATTAGAATTCGAGGCCACGTGGTGTGTTGTCAGACACGAAAAGGTCGGCACCGTTTTAAGTTCACTGCCTTCATCTCTACTCGCGCCCTGCGTATTGACGCAGCGCGTGTAGTTTTGACAATAAACGTCGTTAGGTTAGTTGTGTATGCGTGGTTGCGCGTCGTCCGATCCAACTCGGTAACTTGCCCGGTGTTGTGGAAATGGAAGCCTTATTACTAAGCAATAAATGTCATTATCGATTAGCAATGACGGTTAGATGATATTGATATAAGTTTGGTTATAAAGTGTAATGAGAAATAATTAAATGCAGATCGGCAACAAAACCGATTGGTGAGTTTGTATTGTTTTAAATCGGGCATATAGCTGGCTACTTATTTTTATCTGTGCATAAGGTTATGTATATGTTTAGATTGATCGCTCTAAAGTTACCGCGACGGTGTCGTAGGTATATAGTGTAATTTAAACGAAAATTTCATATTTGCTGCACTCAACATACCAACATATAGCAATCGTTTATAAGCATTATAATATGGGATATTTCGTTTTTAATAACATTATAGGATCGGCATAATTGCGTAAAGGATTCAGAGTGAACAGTTAGCAACGGTCTTGACTGGTCTTCAATAACATCGTACACAAAACAAACGGATAAAAAATAATTCAATGTATAGCCAATACGAATGATTTTTCTCACTTATTACTAGTCATTCGACAGCTAAAGTTTCGCCCGAACAAAGATATTGAGATCAATTCTATATACTCGGTATAAGGTTCAAAATCGAACGATGCATATGTTAGAAACAGCGCAGCCACGCAATTGACGTCGGATTAAATAATATAGGGGCTCCCGAGTTATCAAGCGAGTGACACAGTTAGTTCCTGTACTGTTGTTTGTTTGTGCTCAATGTGGAGATTTATTAATTTTATTATCATGGCGGCGGTGGCGGCGCATCGATACATACTGCCCGCATATAGTACATTGCCGTGACGTACCGGCAGAGTAGAGTATTACCTCCCACTGCACCAGGTGTCGTGAGAGGCGACTAATGTAACATATATATATTTCTATCGGTATAACCATCCTAAACAGCGCAACTCAAATGCACAGGTTTGGAATAGGCAGCAGCATCCCCGTTACAAAAGCTACGCTCTGTGATTTCCAATACGCTTGTTCAGCGCGGTAATTATGGGTAAAAAACCTCATCACTTGGAGAGGCCTAGGAACTTCTTACTATGATGATATTGTATTACAAAAAAGATTTTTTCTTTTTGAGATTTTCCTCGGGCGCATAAGACAAGAGCTTTGTTGTAAATGAACATTTCAGACTACTCTTGCTACTTTGTGTTCGATTTTATGACTTTTTTCGTATTGTCAAAGTGTATATTACTAAACAAATATGATGAGGCATTTCGTTGTTGACTAGCGTAATCTTTGGACAATGTTAAAATCGAAACTCATCAGTCAAAGATTACCAGGGTCACTGGGGGACATCGCAGATCGCGTCTTACACCATATCTTCCAGCTGCCTCCGTCAACTTGTACTAAAGAGCAGTAGATTGATGCGCCGCGACCGGCCTGAGATGAAGGGGAGCTCTGTCCATAACCTCCGCGCGGTGCTCCCTGGGTAGCGCCAAACGTGGACACGCGGCCCGCCCGCCGGCCCTCGGCCTCCGCCCCCCGCCCACCGCCCCGCCCCCCCATCGCGACCCGAAACCCACGAATGACGTCAGACAGAATTAACGCACAATCACTAGGAAACAATTTGCTCCACACAAATAACATCTCAATAATAATAGCAAGCGTTTATGTATGTTTGTTTGTTGGTGATGTGCGCGCGTGACTTAGTCGCTGTCGATATTCGTTGTGCCCGCGCATTAAGTGGATATGCACCGACACAGATTCAGTTTGCGCGTTTCAGGGTGATCGAGTCAATTTTTTAATCTGTCGAGAATACAATTTTTTGATAGTACTTTATTCACGCACGTAGCTACAGATCTAATTGATTGTGTGAGTTTGTATAACGTATATAAAAGGTTTTGATGTCTGACTTATCACTGACATTGAACCTAATGATTGTTGTTCCTAACAAATAAGCCTCACAAATGTATGCCACATTCTATACATTCCTCCCGCGAGCGATAACCGAAAAATTAACCGTTCCCAATGAAGACTACTCGAGTCGAGTTTCGGCCTCTAAGCGGGCTCGAGTTGTGCCATCGGCCCCGTAAACAATCGGGCGTAGGCTGCATCAATGAACGCCCTCGTCTATCCCAACGGTGTTCAGGAATTGACATCTGAGAAGTAAAATTAAAAGAAAAATAAAATTAAGAAGTATTATTAAGACACAAAACAGATATGCAACCTCATTATCCCATATTTTTTCTAAAGATTGATTTAATATCTATACAAATCTTCTCGATATATAACAAAATATCAGCCCAGAATTTTATTAGAATATGTTGACAAACTTGTATCAATTGATCAGTAGCTGTGTGTACTCAGTCATTATTATATTACTGAATTTATAAAATAAAAGAACTGCGTATTTCAAATGAATAGACTAATAAAATACGAATATAAAATACAACGAATATTTTTACTGGAAATACTTTAGTGAATTAAATCTGTGTTGCCACTTCGGGGCCGGGCTATAATTGTGTAAAAGTTTAAATTTTTTATTCTGATTTGGCGGAGGGACGGCAGGGCGCGAGACGCTCCCTCCGGCCGCGTCACTCCCGCCGGCGGGCTACTCTCGCGTAGATCACTCCTTCTCTAGTTACATTTCCTCCTAAACTAGTCTCAAACAATGACGATGGAACTCTGCGACTCAAAACAATGGAGTGCTGATATCGATAAGTACATATCGATACTTTTATGCATCTTCATAGCAGTATTGATAAACCGAAAATTAGTTTCACAACGCTAATTATACAATTTATTGTAAATGTAAATAAGTTATGGCAGTTTCTGTTGATTAAAACTTTACTAAAAGGTTTTGTGAAAACTGTCTAAACAATCACATCGTCGTTTAAGTTCTAACATAACGTAAGTCAAAATGTTGGCACTGTACGATTGGGAAATGATTGCTCACGTTTCATAAAATCATTTTAAAACTAATTTGAATTGCTTGTGCATTTAGTTGGTGCAAAATAGATTTCATTTAAACAATACACGGTATAAAACGTTCACTGCAGCGTTCGAAATGTAATATCGTGTTATCATTGGGCTTAATTATTAAGTTGCCAACTTTCACATATGTGGTGTTAGAACTTAGGCGACGATATGAACAATTGTCTATTTAAAGCTCAAGAGACTTATCAACATAAATTGTCTGTAAGGTAAATACGACAAGGATGATAAAGACGCGAACATAATTGTCGGTTAGATCCGACTGAGGGTTTTAAAAGGTTGTTGTAATATACGCCATCATTGCGGAGTTCCATTGCGATAGTTGTTATGTATATATAATGTCGGTGATACGCTTGTCCGTCCACCGCACATCGGCCGTGACGCGCCGGTTTGAGAGTACGCTCGCCGGTACCGCATTTTGTTTAGGGGACGCTTATACGAACCCTTCCTCCTGACAGTTATCGATACTGTTGAAATGTAATTGTCTAACAGATAGATATATAAATAAACCGTGTTATATATATTAAAATATTCTAATATGTATAAAGAATATTTACTGCTGAAAAAGATTTTAGTGTAAACTACTAGATTATACAATAAACCTATTTACAAATAATGACAGAATGAAGCGTTAACATAGATAATTATTGTTTATGCGGAAATAAGTCCATGAAGATGTTAAGATAGATGTAAATATGTACATACGATTTACCTGCTATATATAGAGGGAAATAGAGTCCTTTCCCGGGTACTGCTTCTATTCGTGTATAATTTGTGATGTATAAAGATTTTCTATCATATGAGAACGGTAACATTCAAAAAAAAATCACAAAAAAAATATATTGGAAAGGGCCTAGGGGGGCGACTCCGGGCTCCAGTTCTCGCGACTCGACGCCGCCCCCTGTATATTATTGTTTTTTTTCTCTTTTGTTTTTTAAATTTTATTATCGCGTGAATGCGTACACTGTGTTTGTTAAAACGTAAGATAAGATTTTATACGCGTCTGTTGATTGTTGAGCGCCATGTAAGTAAATGATATGAATATATATCGATGTGACAAACGTGTCGCATCACTAGTGACGCTTAGGCGGGAGCTTCGTATGAGGCCTGGGTTATGAAATTTCACGATTCATTTGATTATATATATATCCTCGTTTATGTTCATGCGTGTTCGGATGTTCCTTGCAACGGTTCAAGAACGGTTGTGGGTAATTAAAAATTTTGTACAAGACGATTCTGTTTGATAAGGCGGTACTTTTAGACACCCTGTATATGTCCGTGGTGTGCGCACACCGCATTAGTTTTACTGTGTGCGGACAGCGGCGTAAATAGTATATGATGTTTGCTCATAAAATAAGTTTGTTCTGCAGTCTCGCTGTCGATCTCGTCCATTACCGGCTACGGCCCCGATTACGTTATTGGAAGACGAGTGATATTGCATTCGTTTCAGAAGCTAATGTACGCGTTTTTGTATTACATTGGACAAATCGACAGCGAGACTTGTACATCTCGATGTAACTAACATATAATATACATGTGCGAAAACACAAATATACCGGACGACTGACTACCTTAGCTCGGTCCGTGGTACCGCAGTGACAAATACTTATTGTGCCTTGAAATTTACAATCACGTATCGTTTGAAATGTTGACAACCTTGCCGAGTCTGAAGCGTGAGAAGCGTGTTGTGAGATCGAGAGGGTGATGCAAGCAGTTTTTTGCTCTACGTGACACTATGTGTGTATCGCTGCTACCCAAGTTCTTGACATGATGAGCAGCTTCGTGTAATTAGTACCTCGAATTGGCACTTTTTTTTCTCTTGTAAATGGCATCCGTATCGAGTGTGGGTGGCCATCGTGTTCTACAATAGTATAGGGATTTTATGAAATGCCTTATACATGTGTGTTGACCCTTTGCGGGTGTGAAGGAGTTGTTACCAACTGTAAGCCGGGCGGCCGGCCCGCTGGCGCGGGACCCGACGGTCGCCGCGTCCCGCCCACGCTAGTTATAGTCGGAGCGGGAAGACAGGTGGAGTCGGTAGCCCGGCACTAGTAAAGACTGAAGGAAGTGTATGCGGAGTGTGGCGTATAATGAAATATTGGTTTTTGTAACGGGCGCCGGGGCTCCGGGCGCACCGGCCCCCGGCCCCCCGGTCCCCGCCCCCGCGGACTGTGCCAAACTCAATGGCATTTGTTTTACTTCTCTAACGTTCCGGCACGCATCACCTGTGCCGTGAATATTTTTCAATAAAAAATGATAAAAAAATGTGTTTTGAACACAACAGTTGAGTGTTTCATTTTTGTTTTGCTCTTTTGCAGTGTGTTAGAAAACTCGATGCGGTTGGTCGCTGTAGCATAATTCTTAGGGCTGTACAGAGTTTATTGAGTGCAAATTATCATTTACCTCCCACTGGTAGAGCCACTTTGGTGTTTATTTTTAATTATCACTTTCTTTACTCGTGTAAAGAAAGTGATAATCATGGAAAAAAATGAATGAAAATGGATGAAAGGATTAAAATATTTCTTTTATTTTATCTGTGAAAAAATTTGGAGCGTCAAATTGGCCTAATTAACTTTAGAAATTGTAATCGATACTGCCAAAAAATCATTCTGGTTCTCGCTGCCTCTCTGGAAAGAAGAGTTTACGGGTTCCCATCTAACAACGAGAAGTTTGTAGAAAAACAAAGTTAATATAAACCTAGATACATATAAATATATGGTAGACAGACGATCTTAAATCACGAGGGTCGCATACAACCGGTCCTATTGAAGTTCACTCGGGAAGGCCTATGCCCTATAGATGATGTAACATTTTGAATGCATTAAAGCCAAATGTTTAACGTGTATCCAGGTGGTTAATACACTACTGAAGTAATATTTTATATAATCAGAAATAGCTGACCAAATACCTAGACAATAAAAACAGTCTTGTCTATCTACATTTATCATGAAAAAAAATATCGCGACTATAAATTGATATATAAACAATCCATCACTCAAGTTAGATTTGTTTGAAATTCTAATAGTTTGAAAAATCATCTCTGGCAAAACACAATTTATTTTTTATATATCAAAATATATTTATATATATATATTATTATTATTTATTTATATATATTTTTATGTATCAAAATATATATAACTATAGAAATATGGAAATAAAACTCATCGTTTGGTTGGTAAATAAATTATTATTTTCTAATATAAACTTTAAACACAAAAACTTGAAAAAAAAAATTTTTGTAAAAATCAACACAGTATAGGTCAAAACTTAAAATTTCGCAATCAAAATTAAACTCCGTTCACACACTTGACTAATTGTTTTGTATACAAATACCTACCACAGTATTACATAGCTTATAACATGTTGACAGCACAAAACGCCTTCAGTAATAGAAGTTTACATTATCAGCGATTTATCCCAATATTCTTACAGAAGGGAACTACGCGAGTGAAACTTCGGAGCGCTGCTAGTAGGTACTGCAATCAAATGATCTTCAGTGCAGTGACATATTGAATGACATACGTCTAAACGCGAGAAAAAACAACTTTCAGTGTCCGCGACTTCGTTCGCGTGGAATAGAGACTGGGGGTATAGTGACTTTCAGGAATTGTTAACTTCGAAACGGATCTCTAATTTTTTGGAAAATATAATTAGCCTTATACAGCCTTCCTTGATAAATGGAGTATCCTAAGCTGAAATAATTTTCAAATCGAACCAGCGGTTTCCGGGATTAGCGCGTTCAAACAAACTCTTTTTAATATTAGTATATATAATAATATTTATCCCATAATCCAGATATAATCAATACAGTGAATTCGGGTAACATTGAACTATTAGGGGGACTATACATTATACTTTTTCGTAGACTATAAAACTAATTTAGCCGAAATGGTAGATCTGAACTGATATTTTAAAGATATTTATTCTACAAAAAGGTAAGATCAATGTTTCGATAGTTCAATGGTTCCTGGACACATGTGAATGTGAGGACTAACACTAATACTAAGTTAAATACTAACAAGTGATCGTCGGCAGCTATGTTAGTATTGAACTGTGTTACATCAACCATCATTAATTATATATTTCATAGCATTGCGCATACAGTTAAAATAACAAACAAGAACGCTTGGTTGCGAAATGTTGACAAATATTTAAATCGATCAAAAAATACTATAAAATAACATTACACATACATAGCATTCAAACAATATTATTTATACATGTTTAATAAATAGGTGAACTAAATAAACATTGATATAATGTAGGTACATATCAAGCTACACACGCACAGTGATACAGCGTTGAAACAATAAAAAAGAAACCAAAATCAATAATCTTAATGGTGTAGACGTGGGTAAATCGGCCCCTTGTACTTGTAAGACCTCTTTTAAGTGACTTAAGTAGACCAAAGACTAGACATAAAATAGTTCGTACGTATAATACATTTCAATACATTTTAGACATTCGACGGGAACTATGACGTAGATAGTAGTGATCCTTTCTAGGGCGCCGTAGTTCGTGGATTCGAAGGTGGGGACCTTAGTATATTTGTGAAATCACAAACACAAGTGCCTTGAGCGACTTATCACGGAATCAAGTTAAGGTTAGTACAAGATGTGGGAATTTATTTATTTATTCCCTAAAATATATGTTGTACACGCTTGCTCAGCGCGGCAATTATGGGTAAAAAAAATCTCCCTTCTTGGCGAGGGTTATGTTCACCAGTGGACTTCCAACGGTACAATGATACATAGATTAAGGTAAACTTTATATGAGGTAGGCCTTACACAAAAGGTCTATGCATTAGTACCTAACTCTTGCTTATTTCTACCGCCAAATAGCAGGGTTCGCATTGCTGTGTTCCAGTCTGAAGGGTGAGAAGCAGTGAATTTACTGTTTAATGTCGCATAATATCTTGTCACAACGTTGACAACGCGTTAGTGATATCCTTGTGATATCACATGCGTGTAAAGGCTGCAGTGACGCTTACTATCACGCGGACTGTATGCTTGTTAACAAAAATTATCTTTAAGGGATTGAGTAAAAGATCATACAGCTAAAGCTCATATCACATTGTCCTCGTCTAATGGCCTTACCACGACGGATTGCAGCTATTTCTAAGGTGGACCAAATTCGTTGCGCAAACGCAGCGAAGAAATCATTTCTTGAGTAGGATGTCAGTAAGGGATGTTTGCATAATGGGCAGTCGTGGGCGTCACCACTATCATATATTTTGGTCCGGTACACAGTTTATGATCCGTCAGAGTGAAAATGTTCTAAACTAGTCCACGCTACGCCATTGTTTCCGTGTCCCATTAAAAAAGATATATATTATTGCTAAATACATTAGGACCTGACATATTAAATTAGTGTTTTGTCGTATTGATCACTTTGATCTGAATTCTCTTTGGTTAAGAAATCCAAATTCAAATTTATACACTCTCTAGCTGTGCCCGCGACTTCGTCCGTGAGCAGTAGTTTCTTTGGGCACCACTCATTGTTACCATAACTTATACAAACTTTAAATGTTATATTTATTTATATATACAAATCAATAGCGTAAAATAATAATTTTTAAGCTTCTAGCTTTAACAGTACTGATACATTCAACTTTTCAATCCCCCTTTCGACCCCTTAGAACTCTTATGTTGAAAAAAAGAACTGACTTAAATTTTTTTTTTACACAGATAGTTTAAAACCTTAGAAAGGACATAAGCTACTTTTTAATTCAAAGTAAAGGTTCCAAAGGGTCAAAAGGGGGGATAAAAAGTTGTATAGTATCGCTATTTATCGAGCAAGAGGCTTGAAACTTATTTTTAGGCTATTGATTCGATATAAATAAATATAACATTCAAAGTTTATGTAGGGTAAGGTATGGTACCCCAAGAAGCTATTTCATGCGGACGATGTCGCGGGCACAGCTAGTTTAATATATTTTTCAAAAAAAAAAACTTTATATTCCTCTTCCACAAAACGCCAACATCATACGTAAGGACTTTATATAATGTACACAAAGCTTTAAACAAATCACCACAGAACTGTCAAAATATCGCATTAGAAATGTATCATTAAACGCAGAGGCAGTTTTAAAATCGTCTTGTGGAATTTTGTCAAATTTGTCTAGCTTGATCTGTTGTTGTATGTACATATATAACACCCATAGTTACAATTAGGAATGTGATACATCTATAAAGAATTATTTACAGGCGTAAGTAATCTATTTACCTTCATAAACACTTATCACAAAAAAAATTTGTCCGTATGTTACGAACGCAACGAACAGAGAAAGCGATCCGAACTAATATTTTAAATGCGAAAAGTATGTCTATGCGTTTCGATTTGAAATCTTAATCGGTTAGTCGTTATAGATGAGACTTGACGTGTATACGCAAAGTGATCCCGGCAGAGTAGAAAAGTACCTCCCCTAGTACCAGGTGTCGTAAGAGGCGAATGAGGTACCAGAACCGACAGAAAACGGTATTTCCACCTCAAGCAGTATAGCTCAAATGCTACAGAGGCAGGAACAAGGTAGCGGCATTCCCGTCCCAAAGCTGCGCTCTGCGATTGGCATTACGCTTGCCCAGCGCGGCAATTATGGGCAAATGCCTCCTTTCTTGGGGAGGCTTGTGTCTATGTATAGTTTGAATATTGGAATGTTTAAAAAAGTTCAATATAACAGGTAATTATATACTAGTCTGTCAATTCAGTGCATTTTAAAATTTTCGGTTATCAGATAGTATTGCAGGTATCTACTCACTTACAGCAACTGCTAGATTAAAAAATTTAGAATCATAGCGGTATTCAAAATATACCTTAAAACACCAATTCTGGCAGCACGTATTTATCATATTTATTCTTTTATTTACTTTGATTCAGTCTACTTATTCTATTAATGATAGGATCAAAGTAAATGGAAATCAATACTTCCACTCGATTGCACACATACTTCACTTGCCTCCTCCACATTTAGACAAGATCGGCGAGACTTTAAAAAAAGTCTTCAATTTGGTCAGCCTCATCGAGGTCTGTTACTATTAACCTGCCCATGAACGTTCTCCACATAATTAATTCACAAATCTCATACATTGACCTGACTCCAAGATATTAGCTTAATACACTACAAATATCAGACAACAGAGGAACTACACAAATATCTAACACAGAACAAAACAGATGTTTACCCTAGACGGAAACCGAACCCACGATCTTTGGCACACGGGATAGGAACACTACCGAATACCGGCTCGCCAGATCATACGCTTAAAAGTTCGTTCATACCCATATTTGTGATTCCTCTGTTGTGCGACGTCCGTAACACAAGTGCATTAACCTACTTATCTCGGATCAGTATATGAGATGTTGTGTGTGTATTATTGTACCTTAAGATTCCTCTGTGTCAGTTATAGAAGAGTTAAATTTATTTCCTTAAAATCCAGTCTTGTAATAGACTTATGTCAAGTTTTTTATACCACCATGGTTTCAAACAGGTATAAATACAGTCAGCCTGATAGTAAGCGGTTCCCGTGGCCATATGCAAATAAAAAATGGCAGTTGGGACCTGCCCACTCCAGGATGATCTAGTGTTCATCCAAAGATGTTGAGCTTCTAAATAGAGAA
Source organism: Heortia vitessoides (assembly GCA_020976665.1). NCBI lineage: Eukaryota > Metazoa > Arthropoda > Insecta > Lepidoptera > Crambidae > Heortia > Heortia vitessoides. The sequence goes on from JACJUM010002809.1 coordinate 12,695,110, forward strand.
GAATGCTTCATCGAAAAACATCGTCAATAGGGACTAGCCCCCCCCCCCCCCCCCCCTATTCGCCCTTGAAAATTAACACTAGATACATAGCCGTAGCCTATAGACCTGCAACCAGGCTTGTGAAAATCTATTCACTTTCTCAATAAAGAACCCCAATATATATCCTATCTATTTAGAAAAGTATGTGCTGTGAGCTGTAAACACATCCTACATAGCCGACCGGACCTCCTCCAGGAACGACGTGGAGTTATGCACCGTGGTGCCCCCCAGCACGATCCTGACGCCAGAGTACAGCTGGTTGAGCTGATGCACGCACAAAGACTCCTCGTAGGTGGTTCCACCGACCATGAAGACGAACACGTCCTGAGGCCGTCGGGAGGCGTTGAAGTCTTCGCCGCCTAGGGTGGGGTACAGGTTCTCGCGGAGCTTGCCTTTGATCAGGTCCTCAAGGGTGTCCTTGAGGAGGGGCGAGTGCTGGGTGTATATATTCTCGACGCCGTTGAGACCCTGACAAATGAAAGGTTCATTTATTTGAAGGTTTTATATATTTACAGTCATATAGCATAAAAAAACAAATAATTACTACTTTACTTTTCTGACATTAAGAATATAGGAAGAAAGGATCCCTACTAATATTATAAATGCGAAAGTATGTCTGTCTGTCTGTTACGCTTTCCCGCTTAAACCGATATTAATGAAATTTGGCACAGACAATCTTTAGACTCTGAGAAAGGCTAAGGCTTTTTAATTCAAAAAAAGGGTTGTGAGGTCGAAAGGGGGGATAAAAAGAGACAGTATCGCTATTTTTGGAGCTAGAAACTTGAAACTTATTTTTCAGGTCATTGATTCGATATAAATAAACATGACATTCAAAGTTTATATAAGTTAAGGTAAAGAGGTATGGTACCCAAAAAAAACTATTCCACGCAAGTCAAAGTCGCGGGCAAAGCTAGTGTTACTATAAATCATTCAGAATAACACTGAATTTGCTAGGACAATATTTAATAAACGATCAACACATCTATGTACGTATGTAACAAGTTGAAGATACGGCAAAATCGTGCATTCACTTTGGTTATTAGATGGTGACATGGAACAGAAATTGAGTTAAACCTGTCTACGCACATTCACCTTAAACAGAAAAACAAAAATTTACCACCTTGAAGATATTTTCGGAGTTCTTAACTCTAATACCAAAGGTTTCGGTATAGGAAACCGATGAAAAACGCCAGGAAACATTCATGAGCGAGAATCCAATCAAACGTTAGAAGCGATCGAGAGAGACAAACACGATAGCCGGAAAGAACCACGCATTTCAAAGGCCGTGGTGACCTTGGCTCTCGTTAGATGTTTAGAAGACGAGATGTCAGAACAGTCACCTTGAACAGCCTCTTGGTTATCTTGGCGGCGTCCTGCAGCCCGAACAGGTCCCCCTGGCGGGCGTGCGCGCCGCCGTATTCCAGCAGCTGCTGCACGGCGCGCACCAGCGCCTGGGGGCAGCCGCGCGCCCGCAGCGCGTCCAGCGCCTCCCGCGCGCCCCTGCCCCCGTCCTTGTCCCTGGCGCCGCCCCCGGGCCCGCGCTTCTCGTACCGCAGCGCGTACAGCGCCACCAGCTTGGCGGCGTCATGGTGCCGGACCGTCTCGTCCGCCAGCAGGCTCTTGAGGCGCTGCGACGACAGCCCGGGGTAGATTAACGCGACGGTTCCGCGGTAAATGGGTATCACCGACCGATTATAAAACGAATACACGTAAATGGCGAACGAGAGGACGAACTCAAAGTAAAGAATTTCAAATAAATAACGCTTAAGAATCTAATATCTATCACTTTAATATCCGGTCTTCTGTAACTATGTACTTTACAAATATATGTAAGTATGTGTATCTATATATGTATGTTGTTCGTTTTAAATTTGTGCTAAGTACACCTAAAACTTGCACCAGCTTCAAAATTATCTCTATCCAAATGTTGCTTCTAAGAGATTACATTTAGAGATAAGGCCATGTTTTTTGGTATTTAAATTTGTGTACAATAAAGAATATATTATTATTTATATGGCAAAAAATATTAATGAGCACGCACGTAAAAAATATAAAAATAAACAATAAAAAATAAATAATATTAATTCTCACAATTTATCCTGTCTTATGAATACTGAAATGAAATAGGTCTAGAAGAGTAAAGTGAGACAATTACTACAGCAGACAAGAAAATCAAAGGAAAGATTAACCAATTCTACAGGTGAACCCTGAGGTACCGGGAAAGTAGAATAGTACCTCCCAATGTACCAAGTGGCAGTATATCCATCTTGAACAGTATAGCTCAAGTGCACAAGGTGGGGATGGGTAGCAGCATCCCTGTTGCGAAAGCTGCGCTTTGCATAAATCCCTCTTTCTTGGGGAGGCCTATGACTAGCAGTTGACTTCCGATGGCTGTATGGATGATGAGACGAACCTAACGCCCCAGAATTTCGACATGACGCCCGATGAAGAGAAGAGTTGACATGAAATTTTTTTATTTATATTTCTCCCACCGACCATCGCTTCATCGAATTGTTCGGTGACGCTATTTTGAATTACGTTTTCTTACCGATCTCCTCATTCCAAATACGGATGTTGTGATTACCCGCATCCGCATATGCGGCACGTCCGCATCGATTGAGACATCCGCATCCGTATAAATAGATGCGGATATGATGCGGATGCGGAAGTGAACAGTTATTTAGTAGCACAAAATTAATATACGAACCCTTGCGAAACAAACTGGAGTCCGAAAATGCGGCCATTCTAATTTTCATTGAATATAATGATACAATATTTAAAAAATATTACTAAAATAATTAAATAATACCAGTAGTTCATTCACTACTTGATAAATAAATGAAGAAAGAATAAACATTACTGTTTTACACTACCAAACCAATAACAAATTGAAGTCTTTGGTACAGATCCGCATCCGCGGATGTGAGCGTCTGAAAATCCGCATCCGCATCCGCATCCGCATTCGATTACATTGAACCTTGACTTAAAAAGCAAAAGTTTATCTCGTAATTTAGCCAGTTGGCGCAGTGTTCACCTGCAGATGCTTCGATTGGTCGCTCTGGCAGGCCAACTCTTGCTCCAGCTCGGAGACCTGCAGCAGGTTGTGGCGCGTCACTGCCGCGGACAGCTCGCCGACCACCGTCACGTGCTTCGTCACAGTTCCGGACATTTTCTAAAACAATACCACAACTTTGCTTACGTGTATATCTACTATTCTGCTTTTATTTAATCTCATCATCATCATACTAGCCATTGGAAGTCTACAGCTGGACGTAGGCCTCCCCAAGAAAGGGGGAATTTTGCACAAAAATGTCGCGCTAAGCAATACTGTTAGCAATCGCAGAACTCCGCTTTAGCGACAGGGATGCTGCTCTCCATCCCCAATCTCTGTATTTGAGCTACACTGACTCGGATGGATATACCGCCATCTGTCGGTTCTGTTACCTTAGTCTCTTCTTACGACATACAACAGAGGCGGCAAATTTTTAATTTAATATATTTTGCTTATATTTTCTAGTTAGGAATTGTCCATACATCTATACATACAAATAAGTGGAAGTACCGACAGAGTAGAATATTACCCCTCCGGTGTCGAAACAGGCGATTGAGGTACCTGAGCCGACAGATCGCGGTATATCCATCTGAAGCAGTATAGCTCAAATACAACAGGGCGTGAACGTGGCCGCCCATGCATTTCCGTCGCAAAACTACGCTCAGCGATCGCCATGACGCTGTCCCAGCGCGGCAATTATGGGCTAGTTTCCCCTTTTTTCGCTGCTATGATAATGAGGATGTCAATAAAATAAAGATATGGTACAAATGTTTTTTTTATGTGTCTTTTGTAAAAACTGGACATATATTTTTATGATGAATATTTATGTTTGCTCTGTGTCTGGGTGTTAAATATGTATTATATTATTAAGTTTATGATTTCCCTGTAGCCTAATATTTGTGACACAGGTGCGCAAGTAATTAGAACGATGACAGGTCACATACCTTAAAGAGTGGATAAGTCTCGACGAAATTCTTCATGTCGGATATGCTTTCCACTTTCTGGTGGCTCTTGGCCTTCTTCTGAAACTCGTCCATCAGAGACTTCATTGTCTGCCCGATCTCGCCGAAATTGGAGTACAGATTCTGGAAAGTCACATACATATATCAATTGATCTTTATTTACCATCAGGGTAAGCATAGAGAGAGACCCTATCCATTTCCTTAAATCATCGTAGGTAGGTAGACAGAGTAGAATAGTACCCCTGGTACGGTACGGTACCAGTTGCCGTAAGAGGCGACTGAGGTACCAGAACCGACAGACGGCGGTATATACATCCTAATCAGTTTAGCTTAAATGCACAAGGCAGGGATGAGCAGCAGCATTCCTGTCACGCTTGCCCAGCGCGGCAATTACGGGAAAACCACCCTCTTATTTGGGAAGGCCTATCTCCAGCAGTGAACTTCCAATGGCTGATATGAAGATGATGCAAAAGCTGATATGATTATGATATCAGAACTTTTGATTAGTAAAAACACAATAATACTCCTGACTTACGATGCTACGATGAGCAGGCAGAGTCACATATCACAAAGTCATCATGCAGCAAGCCTATTATGGTACTAGAAAGCCATTACTGGACGGATCCCTCATGCAGACATCGGGGTCTCTCACCTTGGCGTAGAACTCGTCCTGCTCTGAAGACAGCACGACCTCGCGCAACTCGGGCGGCGCGCCCTCCACGTGGTGCAAGCTAACGCGATGGTTGTTGATACCCAGGAGTTCGTGGACCATCGCCTGGTACGTCCACTGGAGAGACATCAATATGTTAGAAGCTCTATAGGTTCCTAGCATGGAGAAGATAAGGCGTAGATACGAGTTGATTTTCAGGGTGAGGCTGTCCCCTGACATGCCATGACCGATGGGGTGGGTCTACACCATAAGGGGGTGGACATGGACCAGCCCCAATATATACCAATCGGAAGATGTAGGTTGTAAGAGACGTTCATTACCATATGGTGTTTTTAGACTGTTTAACCTCTCCACCCCCAGATAATGTGGTGATGGTTAAGACTAACCCCCAAAAATCACGTCTGGAGGCGCATGCGGTAGTGTCTCTGTCTTATGCGCCAAGGGTTTTGGGTTCGATCCCCACCCAGGACAAACATTTGTCTGATGAACATTTTGTTTGATCTGTGTCTGGTACTTATATATACGAATTTAAGTATTACATCTTTAATTCCTTTGTTGTTAGTTGTCTGAATCACATGAGCACAAGTGCTTTATGCTATTTATCTTGGGATCAGATCAATGTATGAGATATTGTTTGAGTTATTTATATTTTATTCCAAAATAGCGGGCATTACAGTTGATGTATTTGTTTTTACGTAAAAAAAAGTAAAAGTATTTATGGGAGTGGGGTATAGCCGGATTTAGAATAAGAACTGTCGCCATCTCACTCGCACGCACTATGTGTTGCCAGTGACGTCATTTGTGTTTATCTCCATCCTCTTCTCGTGACTTGTAAAATTATCATCTAGCACTAAGATTACAAACATCGAACTCTTTTTAGTGCATTTACAAAACTATTTCTATAGTGGGCCCGACGGCGCATTCGTGTGCGCCTAAAATCGCGGATTCGATCACCATTCAGTATATATTACAAGAATATTATTTGTGTTTGTTTTGTGTCTGGGTGTTAAATATGTATTTAAATAATATGCTTGTGATTCCTCTGTTGTCTGATATCCGTACCACAAGTAATTTAAGCGACTTATATTAAAGTCAAGTCAATGCATGAGATATTGTGTGTAAAGTAAATTTTTTCTGTCTGTCTGTAAGATCTTTAAAAACACGCAACGGATGTTGATGTGTTTTAATAGATAGAGTGAATGAAGAGGAAGTTTTATATGTATAATATCGTAAAGAAACAATGATAATTTTAGAGGTTTCCAAGGTAATGTCGTATATAAACACATTTTATGATTACATTGCAAACGCTGGCTGAACCCAACGAGATAGGTTAAAATAATGTAATACAGTATTGTACACTTTAAAAAGGTCTACAAAAAAGTTCACAGTGGTATAAGGCCAGTTTAGGGATGACCCACAAAAACCATTTTTTTCCTCATTGCATCCCCGCGAATCCGGGGCAAAATCCTTACCTGGTTTAGCAGCGGCGTGACCGGATCATCTCTCCTGTCCATAATTAAAAGCTGTGGGGGCGGATTCTCCCCGCTGAAGGGCACGTGGTTGTCCAACATGACCGCCTCCCGACGTAGCAGGTCGCGCACGCACTCCGCCAGCCGCGCGCAGGGCTCCGACGTCGCCTTGTAGCGGATCACGACGCGCCGGCGGAGGGACAATAGCATCGCGGCCAAGCCTTGCGCGCAGCGTCGCAAGTGAGCATACACCCAGTTCCGACCTGAAGTAACACTCAAGGAATCAAATCGAGGGTACCGACAGAGTAGACCTACAGAACCAAGTGTCGTAAGAGTCATCTATCACCGCAAGTTTTTCTTGCAAGTTCTTTTTTGGTGGCTCCTTTAATTAACTTGCAGTAAACTTAGTTTTAAGATCCGTCTGGTGCCGGCAGACTAGTTTAAGGTAGGCTTAATTTCTATACGTCAACAGAAGAGTGATCTACACTCTTCTGTTGACGTCTCACCCGTGAGTTCATCAGGTTCATTAGTATTATTTGTATGGAAATTTATACATCCAATTTTGGAAATATTTTGTGTAAATAAATTGACTTTGGAGGCGACTGACTACCCAGAACCGACAGCTGGTGGTATATCCACCCGGAGCAGCGCAGCTCAAATGTATCAGTTGGACAGAAGCATTACTGTCGCGAAGCTACGCTTTTTTTTCGGTAGAACTTATTGCTGGACTACTCAGACGTCAATTCCAGCGCCACTGAAAAGAGAGGGCGGGGCCTCTCATAGATCATAAATCATAAATGAGAGGTCCGATGCCCGTTTTCATTCTGCGTACCCCGCGGCCGCGCCCACAAAGCTCGCGAGATCGGAGCGGGACCGGCGGCGAGCGCCCGAGGGCGCCTCTAGAGACTCGACTTAGGCTCGGGCCCGAGTTGGGGGGAATTTAATTTTAAATTTAGCAATAGAGGACTCGAGGAGAGCTCTCGGGCTCAATCCGGACGGATTGAGCCTAGGGCTGTCGGTTATCGCTCGTGGGGGCAGGGACTGCACGCGTCCGCCGGCGAACACGGTGTACTGCTCTGTTATACGAATGCATGTGCAGTGTCAATGATCGTGTTGTGCCAGTGAGAGGGCGGGGAAGGGCTGCGATTTCGCGGTAATCTTTTCGGGCAGCTACGCTCTGCGTTTGCCACTGCGCTAGCCCAGCGCGGAAATGCACACACTATTGTGTTCTGGTTTGAAAGGTTGACAGATGTTTCGAAATTACCGATTAATGTGAGGATGACACGTGAGATAAATGTTTAAGACAACACGAATATCTATCTAAACTACAGGGACATGTGCTTGTCAATTGTATATAGCCTACCGACTTGAGGTACCGGCAGAGTAGAATAGTACCTGCCCCTGTACCAGGACACGTAAGAGGCAACTAAGGTACTAGAATCGGCATATGACGGTATATCTATCCGATACAGTGCAGCTCAAGTGAGTGGGGATGGGCAGAAGCATCGCCGTCGCGAAATTTACGAACTGTCATTGCCACTGCTAGACATAGGCCTCCCCAATGGTGACTTCCAATGACTAATAAGATGATACCACCGCAACACATTGTTCATGTGAAGAGTCATCTATCAATCAGGGACAAACATACTATGCAAGCAGCCAGTGATGTTGAATGAGAACAGGTGGCGGTCGATGGCGAGGTAGTCGGCGAATACTTCGTGCACCTCCCGCACTACCTCCTGCTCGTCGCACTTCGCCAGCGTCTTCACGTCCGACTTAGGTATAGTATTGCTGAAGTCTGAAACAACGGACACAAACTCAGTTGGACACAAATCTTCCAAAGCAAAGGGGAATTATGCCTATAATTGCCGCGCTGGGCGAAAATGTTGGCAATCACAGAACGTAGTCTCGCAGCGGGGATGCTGCTGCCCATTCCCGGCATTTAAGCTATGCTGTTTCGAGTGGATATACTGCCATCTCTTGGCTCTGGTACCTCAGGTGTCTCTTACGACACCTGATACAGGGGCAGGTACTACTCCAGCGAGACAATTATGGGCATAATTCCTGCTTTCTTGGGGAAGCCTACGTCCAGCAGTGGACTTCCAACGGCTGATATGATAACTTCAATTTTATGCATAGATACGTAATACAACATTTACAATGTAAGTCAGGGTTAGCTAGGCAATTGCTTGGAGCTAGACGGGGAACGACTGCCGCTCGACTAAACTCAAATTCATCATAATATTACAATGTGGGAAACATCGTAATATGTAGTAACTTACATATAAAATAAACGCCATATTTCGGTTGCCTCAGCTCCCTGGACAGCAAGGCGATGTTCTCTGCAGTAGGCCGCAGGAACACAATGCACTTCATGTGCTTCATGTTATCCCACTTGCCCTGGTTGTCGATCCGTTCGAACAGGTACACCTCCTTCTGCAGGATCTCCGACTGGCTGTACACCATGCTCACTATACTTGTCTGTGAAATGTATACAATTTTATCATAATAATGTCAGACAACATGTTATATATAGACCTGACTCTAAGACAAGAGCTTACAATAAAAAAAAAATGTGACTACTATGTTGACTGTAACACAAGTTTACAATCACTATAGTAATCACAAGTATTATACACAAATACATATATAATACCCACAAACACAAATATTCAACATATAAATATTTGTCCACATGACTATTGGACCACAAGATGCTATCAACTGTACAATTCTAACTGACATATGAATTTCCAAAGGACTTACGATACAATTTATATTTGACATTTATTGAAAGAATTGAAAAATTTATTGAATTTAAAAATTATTTAAAAGAGGAACTATTTTATTTTATTAAATCCTAGAGGATCTGGGCCTAAGTAGGTCAATAGCCCAAAAGAATGCAATCAGGGCGCAAAAAGGGAGTTGAGTTCCGGAAATCTGTCCAAACATAGATCAATAGGTGATGGTACAGTTATTAGGATTCCAGTCACTTCATTCGAGATTATTATCACTCATGACAATCTCCATTTGAAGTGGCTACAAAGGTTTGCTGTGGGATCATCCTAAATAGAAGAAGAGTAATGTAGATGTTGAGTTGTATAAAACAGTCGCAAAAATTTATCGATCTACAAAGTATGACATTCCATAGCTAAATAAGCATTTGACATAATATTACAGTTGCTTATTAAAATAATATATTAAAAAAAAGCTTCTGACTGTTTAGAATGCTCAAACCAAATCTGAATCATCTATGGTAATTCGGTGCAATTATGGAGTCCAATGTTAATGTTTGGCTTAGTTTTTTGTATATGCATTATTTATATTTTATGACTGAATATTTTTTATGCTATTTTACTTATTTGATTATGATATTTTACTTTACTAGAGGTAGACCTCTTTCAAAGTAATGGGATCTCCCTCTTACCTATTTCTACTGCCTAATAGCAGTGTTCTCATTCCAGTTTGAAGGGTGAGAGAGGCAGTGAAATTACTGGGTAAATTATATCTTCAATTCACAAGGTTGGAAACACACTAGTTAATTCTTTAGGATGACACTTGGTCTTTAAGCTGCAGTCATGTTTAACTACAAGCAAACTGTATGCCTATTTGCTGACTTCATAACAAAAAAAATGTTTCCAGGCGATTGTATCTTAATGCCAATTTTTCACCAACTGTATGTTCTTCACAAAATATTTTTATATATTTCATTTCATGTTTAAACTGACTTATGATTTTTTTTTAATTAAAGCATTATACGCTAGTCACCGTTTAAAATGCATGTTATTGGAATTTGACAGAATGTTTATATGAAATTAAATTATTTAAATCAAGTAGCAATACATATATTAAACAATTAAAATTTAGTTAGTTTTCAAAATAAAAATATCTAATAACATAATTTTAAAGTATTATGGCAAAGTATTAGACACTTTTCTAACTACATATCTATACACATCTTTACATTTTTAAAGGTAAAGTTGATGTTTTAATAAGACACAAGTGCTTTGGATGTGGGTGTATCGATGATATTTATGTATATTATATTCTGTTAATAGAAGATAATTGTGACTAATTCAAAAGCATTTCTCTTTTACTTGATAGATATTTGTTTTTTAACAATGTGGGATTAGGAACATAGAGACAATGTTTTTGGCAGGTTTAATAATTCAATTATACACTAAACAACATAGAGAAAGTGATAATTCCCATTCAAAAGTGTTAATGTCTGAATAAGAAAGTAATACCAAATTATGGCAGTAAAGACGTGTAGACGTCTCTTTTAGTTAGTGTGGAACAATAACTATCATAATCACCAGTAGTATATTAAATTACTAAATTAGAAGTATCAGAGCGTATAATATCAAACACTTGTCAATAACAACTTACGGTCTCCTTGTCCATAAGAATTACTTTCATTCCTGGCCCACTCTCGTCGGTCATCTTTGTTATATACATTTTTACAGCCTGTATTACATTCATTTTGACAAATTGTGATTATTCTCCTAAATTTCAATGTCTTTATTATTATTTTTATACAAAAAACACAGAAACATTAACGATTGATCAAGAAATAAAAACACAAATCTTGTGTCAAATTGACAATGTCAGATTATGTTTCAATGAGACATTTGTTTTTTTTTAATAAGTCGTTAAGACGCAACCGAAAATGCGTGCATGTAAATAAATAAATAAAGTAACATCTTTATTTCCGTATGTGGCCTTTGCAGTAAAATCTTTTCAATTCCCCATTCTAGGCATAGCTTGTCCTATGCCTAGTATGTGGGGAAACTAATCGATATAAAATCGTGTATTACGGCAAAACAGGAAACAATATAAAGTTTAATAAAATTTTAAGGAAAAAATTAATAATAAAAATAAAATTATATAAGTATGTGTGTGTATTTCCCATCGAGGTAATTTATTTAATATTAGATTACCAACATTAGTAACAGAAAAATAATGAACAATAATTGTGTTTTCAAGACATCAACTAACTGTTTTTACAATTACAAGCTATCGCATCAGGCATAATTATTAATATTAAAAATAAAAAGTAATAATCACTCAGTAAAGATGTAAAATAACAAAATACACAAACATTGAAAGTCAAAAATCAGCAATCTAACAGTACGCCATCAAACGATTTTATCAAAGACAAAAACCCAGAAAGAGTATGAATGATTGTTAATTAGTTTGTATAGAAAAAACATATCTAGACACATGCGTCTTATAGCTGAAATGTCAAGACGAAAATTCCTTAGCCGGTCTCTGTAACTTGCAAATCTTCTTGGAATCTTAAAACGGTACCTCATGGTACGTATTTTTTTGCACTTTTTCTAGTGTTGTTTGATGTACACTATAACTTGGAGACAAAACCGTGCTACAGGTTTCAAGCTTGCTTCTAACATGACTATTGTAAAGCAGAATTATAGATGAATGACGTTTGAAGTCCTTAGAGGTTTTTTAAATGAATCCAAGGATTTAATGGCCTCACATATTATGTTATCAATATGATCCGAAAAACGTAACTGACTGTCCATTACAACACCTAGGTCCTTAATAGCAGGCACTTCTTGAAGCTTAACACCATCAATTGAATATTCCGACGGAAATTTATTACGTTTTCTGGTATACTTAATATGCTTACATTTTTTCGCATTCAAGTACATTTCATTGTACTACTACACCAGTCATGCAATTTCTCAATATCTTTTTATAAATTTTGAAAATCAGTTGTTGACTATACTGGCTTAACAATTTTGAGATCATCGGCGTAGAGGTAAATTTTGCTGTATTGAAAGACTAGCTATATCATTAAATAAAAATTAAAAAAATATTGGTCCTAGAACTGACCCGAGAATGTTATAAAACGATCCGAGCCGTAATTAAAGGCTATTGATTAATATTTGCTTTGTTTCCTTGACATACATTCCTTGCTTCCACAATATGAGTTAATATTAATATGTACTGATATAATGTAGAAGCCTTTTCTAGAAACATTTTAAATTTCTCAGCTTTGTCCAACGAGGTCTTTTTTTACTAACCACTTGATTAACATATTGACCAAATAAAATAGTTTTAATAATATATTGTTATTGTCTTAATAAAAGATTGTAATTACATATTTTTATATTCTTAAGAATACGGGTAGTATTACCATACCAATACCATTAAAATTTATAAACTAGTACGTTTACTATTATATACTGTACTTATTTATCTTATTAGTTCTTCCTATTGAATGTTAAGTTAAGCCAATATTACAAATTAGCAAATTTTCTGATTGTTTAGACTCTAATCGATATACTCGAGTTCATTTGGCATCTTGACAGTGTGACGTGGATAATGACAGAACCAAATAATGAGCACATCACTATCCCTTATCTTGCGAAAGGTCAGCAGGGTCGGCTGTTGGAAGTTTATCCATTAAATTCATAGAATAGGATACTTCTACCGAGATATACAATACAGCAAGATGTTCTCGCGCTCGCTCAAACCCCTCGCGACTGTGGCTATCCAGAATGGCGCCAAGAACTTCTCTACATCAACCCCGGTACGTAACCCTGAACTGCAAAAAATCACATAATTGTATAGTTTTCCATAGCAATTTCCTTAAATAGCAATTCATGAGAAGCTTTCGCTTTCATTTAGCGGCGGTCTATTAAAAATGTGGCGGTTTTCAGAGGAATTTCAAGGTCGTGGTGGCCGGTGCTGCTGGTGGCATCGGCCAGCCCCTGGCCCTGCTGATGAAGCACAACCGCCTGGTGACCCACCTGGCCCTGTACGACATCGCGCCCGTGACCCCTGGTGTAGCGGTGGACCTATCTCACATGGACACCCCATCCAAGGTCACCGGTCACCAGGGACCCGACCAGCTCGGCGACGCTATTAAAGGTAGATATCACTATATACAATTTAATGGTAATTAAACACCTAAAATTCGTATACAAAAATTATAACTGTTACATAACACCTACATTTTGTAAGAGTAATAAGCAGAGTTTGTCATCTATAATTTCCCTATTATTTATTGTAAATGCCACATTGTCAAGTACCTAGTTTATTTATAGATCGAAGTTTAATAGTTATTTTCGTGGATTTCATTGATGTTTTCATATATACTTATATCTAACCTCCAAAATATGTTGACCTTGGCATTGCTTCTAAATATTCCACTTGTTCTAGTCAACATTGACAATGAAATTATGTAACAAATTTTGATTTGACTAAATTCTTTGTGTATGTCTTTAGTTATAGTTTCTTTTTGTCTATTAAAATAGTTTGTAGACTTTTTAAAAATATTAAAAATATTTTAAATTTTCAAAATCAGGCTAAGTATTTTTGGTATCCATTAAGAACACCACTATGTTAAAAAAGTTAACCTTCATATGCCATCCAGTCTGTATTAAACAAGTTTAAAAATAAATCAAGTAAAAAGTGGGTTCGGTTTTCTGTCTTGCCTAATTTAAGTACTTTAGGAGTATAGCTGATTGTTATTGATACTGCACTTTTGAACTTGACTCGTGTGAAGTACAAACAGCTTAACGAGTAACTTTAACCTGGTACTATTAGTATTTTGCCTTATTATATTCGAATGTAACTATTGTCTACAAAACAGTTCTATTATCTTTAGCGTAACTTTACAAACGATCCTTAAAGTAATTTATTTAAGTGCATTCACAATTCTGAATGAAATATTAGTCATACAAAATAACAGCAATGATGGACCATAAATTATACCTATTACATATCTTGCAAAATATTAACTATATATAGAGAATTTTTAATCCTTTGTTTGTTTGTTACGTTTTAACTTAAAAATCACTTGACCAATTAAAATTTATACCACTTTAAAAATGCTATTCAGTGAAGAAGTCTTGGATATTTGTCCGGGATAAACTGTAAACTACTGAACTCATTTCTAACAATATTTGTTGACCGTACAGTTTGAGCCAACTTAAAAGATATGATAGTTTATATCTCAATTTAATTTCGCAATATTATTTTCATGTAGTTAAGACAGGACAATGTCTGTCACTACATTATTATAGCTATATAGTAGACTATACTTATAAAAAATAATGTTGGTGTAGATAGATCAATACCTTAAATGGCGCAATAACCAAGATTTGTATTATTGCACTGCTAATAACTACAAAAATAAGCAGTTTTACCATAATTTTGGCCTAATTTATTGTTTGAGGTAAGGTTTTCTGAGCAATGTTGTGTTTCTAATAACACAAAATCTATAACTAATCTTTCCTAGGTTTCAATATTTATTTTGTCTATGGATTCTGACAGTGATGAATAGTGACAAGTCATATTGTTTAAGGGCCAAAAAATAGATTATTCTGCAATGTTTGTGGAATATTTATTTTTGAATAAAATAATTCTTAGCAGAATCAAATAATATTTTGTGTCAGGTATCTGTTTAATGTTTTTATTTTTATAATTATGCTTTCACTATTCATAATAAAAACCACTAACAAATTTACTACATGTACAAGTTCGAAATTTGAATAAAAAATTTGTATGTTCGAATTTCCATCCATGCAGACTTGTTGGCCTGTTTGTCTAAAAGAAAAATTTAAAAAAAAAGCGTTGAAATGGCCATTAAGAGGTTTCACTAGTTAGTTGTAAACCGTAACATTTATGAGCATACTCCAAATGGGTTACCATGTTGTAACAGGCGCGGACGTGGTGGTGGTACCCGCTGGTGTGCCCCGCAAGCCTGGCATGACCCGTGACGACTTGTTTAACACTAACGCGTCTATCGTGCGCGACCTCGCCGCTTGCGTCGCGCAGAACGCGCCCAAGGCGATCCTGGCCATCATCACGAACCCGGTCAACTCGATGGTGCCCATCGCTTCGGAGGTTATGAAGAAGGTAAGAGATTGGGGCTGACAGTTATATATTTAATAGCAGTGCCCGCTACATCCGTCCACGTAGAATTGTGACCGGGGTATTTTTATGAAATTTATTTATATTATATTTGTGATTATCTAATAACGGTTTATAGGGTGAGAGAGGCAGTGAAATTACTGGGTAATATGACACCAAGTTTGGTCAGCAACGCGCTATTAATATTTTTGTGATATTTCGATCGTCTATCGTACGCTTGTTTGTTAGCCTGTTATTTAAAAAAATTGGAAATCTATCACATGATCAGTTTAGCGTTAAATATATTATTTTAAATGTACGCGTTCATTATTTATAATAAAATTATTTACGGTTTTTTTAACGCTGTTTCTGTTGGTACGCCGTTAACCTTGCAAACCAATAATGGCTTCTAGTTTAATGACCCTGCAGTAAACTTAGTTTTAACACTCGTCACCATACATGGACTATCGAACACTGAAATAATTTTTCAAATCTGTCCAGCAATTCCCGAGATTAACGCGTTTGAACAAACAAAGTCTTAATCTTTATTATATAAGTATAGTTTATACTCCAGTTTTTGAATGTAAAAAACCAGCAAGAATCCATTAGATTATCTGTAAACGTCGAATGATAGACATCTAAATATAGACACATTATCTATCACTTTTACTATCACGCGAGGTGTACGTGTCAGAGGTTTCTTTCTCATGCAATATACTTGTTTACATTCAAGATCGCCGGCGTCATAAGACATGTGCAAGATACGTGCCGGATTACAAGTGGCAAATGTTAGTAACATTAGCTATTGTCTTTTTCTATACATATAAATAAAATTGGAGTGTCTGTTTGTAATATTAAAATAACCACTTTCTACTGCATGCATATGAATGTATATGTGGTACACATACCAAAACAATTTTTTTTTCTATTTTTGTCCGTCTGTTTGTACCGGATAATCTCTGGAATGGCTAGACCGATTTGGATGGGTCTTTCATTGGCAGATAGCTTTTGTAATAAGGAGTAACTTGGGCTATAATTATATTCGCACAAGTGGACTACCGAATCCATCAATCGGCTCAACTGTCATTTTAGGTGACCGAAAACATGTTCTCGTGGGATAGATCGCTTACGAGCTTTTCATTTCTTTACAGAATTAGGAATCGGCACGACTTTGCACAGCTTAACTGTCAGGGAACGACAAAGACTTCTAAACTTCATTGCGGAATAAAAGTTTCTCAGGAACCCATACTAATATTATAAAGCGGAAGGTTTGTTTGTTTGAAAGCACTAATCTAAGGTACCGCTGGTCCGATTTAAAAAACATATTTCAGTGTTAGATAGTCTATTTATCGAGGAAGCCTACTATACCTACAAAAGTCACTAATCCACGCGGACGAAGTCGCGGGCACTCCTAGTGAGATGCAAAGTGAAGACTCCGCGTACGAAGTCGTGGACGGAAAGCTAGTGTATCATACATGTCCAAGAACATAATATATTAACGCAATAATTACGTTCAATAAACTCTGACGCAACATATATGTATATATATATATCTGACTCTATATAGATAACGATTCTGTAAATATATAAACATTAACGTCCAGTTACTATAATGTTACATCATGTGCATCAGTTTGTATGAATGAATTGGTTATCTAATACCTAGTTCGAAGTGTAGTAAGATTATGTATTGTTATCTATCATCATCATAC
>JACJUM010002809.1:12762012-12841608 GCA_020976665.1 Heortia vitessoides
GCGTGGGGGCGTGGGGGCGCGGGCGTGGGCGGGGGCGGGGTCGCCGGTAAACACGACAATTGAATTAATCTCGGCGCTTTCGAGGTACTGCTTTACAGGTCCGGGTGTGATAAACGTACCGATAAATAATATTTTCTATACGCGATCACTGCTTATAAAACTACTCTTTTAACGGCTTTAAATAAACCGTATTTTACATTTAAAATTTGTTGTGTTCGCCGTTTCGGTTACCTTTCGGCAACCGTTTTATTATGCGTGTCGATATAATTATTTTTCCGAGAGGTACCGACAGAGTAGAATAGTACCTCCCACTGCACCAGGTGTCGTAAAATGCGACTATGGTACCAGAACCGACAGATAACGGTATATCCAGCCGCTTAAATGTACTGAGCGGGGATGGGCACCAGTATCTCCGACGCGAAAGCTGCGCCATGAGCAAAAAACCTCAGGAAAGTGTCCAGCAGTGGACTTCCAATTGCTGGTATAGTGATGATAATGACAGTTGATTTGGTGGTCTCGATGACGCATCGGTAGTGTACCTATCTTGTGTGTCTAAGGTCTTGAATTCGATCTCCGCTTAAAACAAATATTTGTTAAGAAATAATATTTCTTTAATTTTGAATTTTGCCGCGCTTAGTACATTACCAATGACATTGACAACTGACAAGCGCTAGAGTCTGAGGTCAATGGTCAGTTGAGAGGTTATAAAAAAAAAGCATTGTATTAGATTAAAATAGATAAATAAGAATAATTGGTGGAAGAATAGACTTTAATTGTCGTTTCTTCGTTTTCAGGTAAAGTTATAATAATAGGGTAGTTAAATAAGTTATCGTATTTGTAAGAAACTAACGAAATAAATCTTCGTTTTCAGAAGCAACGCATAAGTTTATTTTTAACCTAAAATTAAAGGATAACCGATATATATTTATAAGACGAACGAAACGAACTGCTGGACGTAGGCCTCCCTATGAATACGGGAGTCTTACGTTCTTGTTCTCCTTCTTCACTAGGAGTCAGGACAATGTATGTGGTAAAATATAAAAACCTTTTTCCGATGGCAATAATGGGACAAAATAATGCCAACACTACTTGGCAGAAAAAGAGAATCGCTACCTCACGTGCTATATAATGTATCAATTAAGGATGCTACTTTGGACGAATATCGATATCGGCGGCGTCCAGCCCTATTCGCAGATGTAGAGGTTCCATTAATTCGCACAATAGTCGTTGGTACAACTGACAATCGTCGACAATTACAACTGACTTTAACATTCACGCTATTTTTGATTAGTGTACCAGGTTTCGTCTTTGGACAAATGTCAAGAAGTTTATTCTGTTAGACAAAAGAGAACCTTCATCACCCTTGGGTCTAAAACTTGCTAAATAAAAATCCGCGGCAATATCAATCATCATCCTATTAGTTATGGAAGTCCATTGCTGGACTTACGCCTGCCCAAGAAAGGGGTAGTTTGACTATTATTGCCGCGCGGGCAGCGTGTTGGCAATCGCAGAGCGCAGCTTTCGCGACGGGGATGCTGCTGCCTATCTCCGCCCTGTACATTTAATCCACACTAATTCAAATGGATATACCGCCACCTGTCGGTTCTAGTACTTTAGTCGCCTCATACGACACCTGATATAGAGGGAGGTACAATTATAATCTGGCGGTACATCACGGCTTAAGACCAATGGACATATTCATCAATATCTTCAACATATTGGTTGATGCAGCTTACAACTGCACCCATGTTTTAAGATATCATACTTGGCTGTACCCACGATATTTCATAAGTTGACCCAATTCTGAGAGAAGTAACTTTAAGAACCTGACATCAGACAACAGAGAAATTACAAATATAGTCAGTCTGGTACCGTCAGAGTAGTAAAGTGCCTCTACCTGTACCAGGTGTCGTATGAGGCGGTACCAAAACTGACAAATTCCGGTATCCACTTGCAACTACGTATTAGTTACATATACATCCCAGACTCAGAACCAATACCTGGGTGGCGATCGAACCTAAGACCTTTCGCGCACAAGATAGGACCACTAATATCGTGTCCATCGTTAAAGATTAAACAATAACGCACACAATGCGTTTAAAAAGTGAAATAGGCATACGTCGTGACGGTGTATCCTGGAGTAATTGGCGGGGCGCGCGGGAGGGGATGGGGGGCAGCTACCGCGGTCGGTTTGGTTTCATTTAAAATCTCTTTTTTCCTTGCTGTGTACATATTTCGCTTCCCCGATCGCTAGGCTTTAATTAAGGCAATTAGACGATGGGGCGGTGTTTGCGCAAAAATCTAAACAAGCTTGTAGGGAGCGCGGGGTGTGCGGGTATCGATAGATTTGTCGATACTGCACCCCTGCCCTGCCCTGCCCTCTGATTGGATGTAGACGTACTAATTGACGGGCGGGTTCAAATTGACGTAGCTCCGGACACTGTGGCGGTTTTGCTGCAGCGGCTGTTTGTTTATTGTGTTTTTTTGATTGGTATGCAAATTCTGTGTTGCCATTGCGGGCGATTTTTTTAATAACTTTTTACATAAGGTCTCATACAAATGTCGTCTGCATTGGTACCTCACTCTCACTTATTTCTACGGTGAAACAGCCGGGTTCACACTGCTATTCCGGTTTGAAGGGTGAGAGGTAGTGGATTTACTGAGTCAAGTGACATAATATCTTCAAGTCACGAGGTTGAACACGCACTATACTGTAGTTTGAAGTGACGCTTACTTATATATATATATATATAGCAGACCGGGCCACGCGTTGCTGTGGCTAAAGTAATTGTTATATTACATTGAAGTATACAATTTAAGAGGAACGGTAGGAGAACATCAGTCACAGGGACCACTATGCTATTTACATAGATGGTATTTGTAAAAACATAAGGTGGCTAATTCTGGTACTAACTCAATCCAGTCGAAATGTGTCGACATCTGTTAGAATCTTTTGGAGTTAACAGATAATTGTAACTGTCAGTTAATTATAGACAAATAATTTGCAATTAAACAAAATTGCGACTATCTATTGAGATACAAACTATCCTATCTTTCAAGTTGGAGCAAACTACATATGGTGTGAAAATTGTATCCTAATCGGTTCAGTAGTTTAGGAGTCCATCGAGGACAAACATCATGACCGGAGATTTATATATATTAGGACTAGCGATCCGCCCCGGCTTTCAACAGGTAAAATTAGGATAATTAATGGTTATTGTAGGTATCTATAACAGATAGACACATGCTAACTATTTTGAAGACTTAAGGTGTGATATATAAGACATTATTTCGATCTATCTCGAGGGGCTTAGCGTTTGCAATGTTTATTTACGACAGCACATTGGAAACCTCTAAGATTATCAGTGTTTCTATACTATATTATGTATTTATTCATATAAACCTTCCTCTTGAATCACTCTAGCTATTTTAAAGCCTCACGAAAATCCGTTGCGTAGTTTTAAAGATCTAAGAGATAGACAGACAACGGAAGCCGTTGTGATTTGTAGAAATTTATTATCTGTGATGGTAAGTTTTTTTTAATAGAACTGCGCTTGTTTTTATCCAATAATAGACTTTTTGAGACTTATAAGGCTGTGCCAGATGTAACCAAATAGACACAACATAGACAGCCGCAGGACGTCCACATCGGATATAGGTCCTAAAACCGCAACGGATAGCTTGGCGTCGGGGATGCTAACCACCCCTAATCTAGTAAAAACATCGATATTTGATTAAGGACAAATCATCGATACAATTTTGCAAACGCGCGCCGCCCTGCCCGATCCCGCGGGAGCTTCGCCAAATAATCAGGGGAGTGATTGTCAACACACGCACGAATACAACCAGTTAATATTCCTTGTTTTCTTTCATCCCACCGCCGACCCCCTGGCCTTGGGGTGGAAGCGGCGTTATGGGGACAAATTGATATGATACTTGATGATGGCTGTATTGGAAATATCATCTCCTGAATGTGTGTAATTAATTTTTTTTTTATTTAAGCCTAGATTCCTTTTATTTTTTTACCAAAAATTTTTTTTTTATTTTCGCCATGTGTTATCGGCAGTGTAGAATAGTACCTTATTCTGGTACCAGGTGTCGCAAGAGGTACCAGAACCGACAAATGGCGGTATATTCATCCGTGACTCAAGTTTGCACAAAGTCGATCACTAGTTTTTTTTTTTATAAATAAATTGTTTACGCTTAATTAAAAAACCAGCTGAACGGTGTTTAAAATTCCTTCATTTTCATCATCATCATCATACCAGCCACAGCTGGACAAAGGTCTCCCTAAGACAAGGGTAATTTGGTAATCGAAGAGCATATCTTCCGCGATGGGACTTTCCGCCCTGTGCATTTGAGCTACACTGTCGGCTGGATATACTGCCATCTACCGGTTTTGGGTACCTTAGTCGCCTCTTACGACAGTTGTGCCAGCACCCCAAGACAACTTTATTCATGAGAAAACTATATTTTTACAATAAGCTATATCATATTTAAATAAAAATGACATGTCTAAATTGGAATATAAAGATGCAGGAACTGTATTTGGTACCCATCGGCATGCTAAATTTTAGTTACGTTGTTTTGGGCGGGTATACTGCCCTCTGTCAGTTCCAACACCTCATCCAATATCACCTCTTACGAACATGTTGCAGGGAAGTTACTTTTCTTATGAGCCGGCAACAGCATAAAGTTTACAAATCATGTTTTTTTTTCTATTAGACTGTCATCGCAGAGAGATAAAAGCGTCATCGCAGTCTATAGACGCTGGTGATATTGCAAGGATATCACTGGCGCGACCAACTTTGTGACTTGAAGATATCATGTCACATTGCCCTGTAATTTAACTGCCTCTCTCACCCCTCAAACCGGAACACAGCAATGCGTACACTGCCATTTGGCGGTAGAAATAAGTGAGAGTGAGGTACCACACACGACCTCTGCATAAGGTCTACCGCATTTTAACATGTGTCTGTCTACATCTATATAATACAATCCATCCACAAAAAAAAGTCAACCACAAAACGAATTATGAACATCAAAGTCTGCAGTGATAATTGGATTGGATTCAAATGAACAACGGGAAAAATGTAAGAAAACTCCCGGCTCTGTTTGAGCAGGAGAGGGGGTTGGCGAGATAAAAATGTGAATTTTAAACGATTAATACCAGGATGAGAGAGCCGCTCTTGGCGCGCAAACACGGGGCATAGAGTTTGCTCTGGCAACACTCGTCCACTTTAGGGCTGCATTCGGATTAGTTTTTTGGGGTTGCCACGCTTGAACGGTAGGTCACCGCATTATTTATGAACCGGTGACCTGACGTCGCTTCGGTTCAAGTTCAATTCAGTTTAATCAATACATATAAATCAAATTTTTGTGTATGTTTGTAATATTAAAATATTTTAAAAATAACATTTTTTAAATTTTTTGTCTGTCTGAGGTAATCTTTGAAACGGTTGGACAGAGTTTGATTGGACTTTTACTGGTAGATAGCTAATATATTAAGAAGTAGCATGAGCTATATAATATCACGCAAGCAATATAAAAATCATTATTTTAATAATTGCGCTGGGCGGGGCACGAATCCACGACCTTTGACGTACAAAACATGCACACTAATGACCATTCAAAGGGCCGAAGGTAGAATGATACCTCCCTCCGTACAAGATATCATAAGATCAAAAACAGTGTAGATCATGCATCATGATCTCACCGCAGACGCATCCAAAGGCAAACGTCTCCTATTAACTTTAAAAGCGGTGGCCGGTAGTGGACGTCCTATGAATTAAAAAAGACATACTGACATATCCTACGATATGAAAAAAACAATACCATAAACAAACACTTGCGTAACAACAAACAAAATCAATTCGAGCAATTTCAAAATGGCGGATGATTACAAACTTATTTATAATCAAAACTTCACTAAGCAAACAATCTGTGAACACAGTCAATAACAAATCTAGGATACAAAGAGGAATCGTGGAATTCTTCCAATACCACACACATCTAATAAATAATTAATACTAGGAACACAGAGATGTGCCCCCCCCCCCTCCCACTCCGCCCACGCCCCAGTATTCCGGCATCACATTCATTCACTTAAAGGCAAATCAAACAACGTAAAAAACGGCCAAGACGAGAAATACCGCCATGAATGATTCAAGCTCCGCTGTTGACACTTCGTAATTAAAAACCCACGGACCGCTCTTGGGAGCGCGTCGCGTACGCCCCGACACTCCAGTGGCGCCCGGGCGACACAGCACACAGAAAGTCGCATCTTCGTAGCATTAAAATTGGCGCATTCGGTGTTATTTATCTCATGCGTAGTGGGTTCGATCCCCGACCCAGACCAAACATTTGTATTTGTTCGTGTAATGTATTAAGGTATTCTTATAATTTCTCTGTTAATAGAAAGTGCTCTCAACGGCTTTAAAACGCGGTTTATTGTTAACTTTCTTACATATTTTTTCCAACGTTTCGGTCACGTTACGGCAACGGTTTAAAAGATCTTAAATGAACCGCGTTTGGACGCCAGAAAACGAGTAATAATAATAATAAATTCACACGACATCTCATACGGAACCTGACTCCGAATTGAGGAGCTTGTGCTTTAACTTTCGACTTACAGATCAACTACAAATATATATATTTGGCCTAAGCGGGGATCAAACCCACGACCTTTGTATCACAAGAAATAATCACTAACATCGAGCCATCGAGCCCATCTAACAGAGAAAGGGGGTTTGCGAGATGAAAATGTGAATTTTAAACGACTAATACTGGGATGAGAGAGACACTCTTGGCAGGCAAACACGGTGCAAAGAGTTGACTCTGGCAACACTCGTCCACTTTAGGGCTGCTGGGTTAGTTTTTTGGGGTTGCCACGCTTCAACGGTAGGTCACCGCATTATTTATGAACCGGTGACCTGACGTCGCTTCGGTTCAAGTTAAGTTCGGTTCAATCAATATCAATAAAATATTAGTGTGTTTGTAATTTGAAAATATTTTCAAATATCACATCTTTAATTTTCATCCATCAAACAAACGCGTAAATTTCAGAATAAATGGTACACTCTCTTGTTTGATTCTATTATAAAGGATATTGAGTATTTGACGATTATCACAAATAAAAAATAAAATCAAATGAAAGCCGGCTACCGTTTATTTTGACCGGACAGACAATAACATCCTATGCCCGGTTTATCCGGACGACTGGCACGTGTACGGCAACTGTGTCCGATATCGGCTACAAAGAGTGTCCGAGTGTGCGAAGTTCCTTATCATGAGAGGTACATAAATATGCGAATACATTCATTATGTTTCGTTCCGCTATTCGATCTGTTTGTCTATATGTTGTCTGTATATAATATGATTGTTAAATTGATCATCATTATTACAGCCATTGGAAGTCTACTGCTAGACATTTCCTCAAGAACTGCTGAATTTTCGACATAATTGCCGCGCTGGGCAAGCGGGTTGGCATTCGCAGAGCGCAGGCTTCGCGATTGGGATGCTGCTGCCCATTCCCACCCTATGTATTTAAAATACGCTGTTGGTTCCAGCACATCGGGAGGTACTATTCATGTATTTTGCTACCGGGACGCTTCGGTTAGACATTTTTGAATTTTCTTTGCTTTTCAGGTTTCTTAAAAAATCAGTTATATATGAAAGGTCACTTCAATGTTTTCTCCTGTCCTGTAGGGTCATCGGGGTCACCAGTGACCTATATTATCAGCTCAAGATTTAGTACAATTATACAGCTTCTTAGAGCTGAAGGAATTCTGAGATTTTTTTACGGGCGACATGTGTCATTTTTATCAACCACTTTACAAATTAATTACATCAGACAAAAAAGGCTAATATTACTGCAAACTTTGAATTATAGTTGTTTAATTTTTTAGTTTTATGTTATTGATTCAGCAGACCTGCACATGGTCCGCTTGATGGTAAACGTGCCCACAGCCTATACACGCTCCTGTCATCACAAGAATATTACTAGAGTGTCGACAACCCTGTGAACTCAAGATACTATGTCACATTTACCGAGTAATTTCACTGGATCTACTCTACAACGTATTTCCAAAACCCTCTCATAGATGGCGCTGTACTGACCTAGATAATAGCGTCATCTAGTATCACATTTAGCAAACCCAATTTACTGCCACCTAGTGGTTTATTAGCGAACCACTTGGTTCAGCTATTATGGCAGATTCCAAAGTAGATCGATAGGTCCTATTAAAAGGTAACAACATCAATAGCATATTATAGAGTAAACTTTTTTAAGATCGATAGGGTTATAATTAACAATAAATATATAAAATTTATTGTTGGTATCCCGGTAAAGTCCGTCAATGAAATGGATAAATTATTTTTTCAGACGGCAATTCCAGTACCACAGATGGGAAGGAGGGCGAGTGCCTGATTTTACCTAACAGTCTCACCAGGGGTTTTAAAAGATATTTTAGGCCTGATCAATTGTAAATTCTTCTATCCGTTCAAGATTTAGAAAATATTAGACAAACATTTTTTTATTTATTAATTACAGACTATTTTTATCAACATCTTTATTATTCATAATAATTATAACGAAATAATTGATTCTTTAATTTTTTGTTCTTGTAAACCTGCACATTAAATTGAAATTAATTGAACTGACCATCTATATATAATCAGGAAAAGTGCTAGGTTGCATGATGCGTATAGAGGCGTGTTTTTAATCTTAACTATTACTGTAAATGCCAAAGTCTGTCTGTTACTAAAACTACTAATGGGTATCCAAATAAGACACAAAGAACTAGGTTGGACTAAGGGATTTTGTAAAATTACTATTTGAAGAAACCACCTCCTACCTAACAGATTAAGTAGCAATGTGATGAATATAAATAAAAACTAATATATAAAATTCTCGTGTCACAATGTTCGTTCCCACACTTCTCCGAAACGGCCGGACCGATTCTTACGAATTTTTTTATGCATATTCATATTAAGTTTGAGAATCCGCTACTATATTTTTCAAACCTCAAGGTGATTCCTCAGAGGGGCGTTCATCTCAAAACTTTCAATTTAAATTTTCTTTTAATTTTTTTTGTGGCATTAAAAATACATACAATCCTACATTTGCACTCTTCTATCAACAACCCCTATTGTTCATAGTAATTTTATGTAATATAATAATTAAAAATAAGTCGACAGACATTTATTTGTCTACACGAAACTTTGAGCACCTCTGGCCTATATAAGAAGACCAGCGATGCTCAAATATTGATAATTATAATACAATGAGAAAATGTGTTGTATGTCCTCCACGATCCTTCAGCTATCACGAACAGTATAATATTGCAAAATATTATAACCAGAAGACCCGACAGACATTGACCAGTCTTCAATTTATAAATTATTTATTCAATTTATAAATCTGAGGTAGTGGATACAATCTTGTGCACTAAGGGTTGTGGGTTCGATTCCCACCCAGGGCAAATATTTATATGATGATATTTGTGTTTGTTCTATAGGTGTTAAATATATGTATGTAAGTAGTATATTTGTGATTCCTCTGTTGTCTGGCGTCCGAAACAAAAGTGTTTTAAGCGACTTATCACGGAGTCGGGTTAATGTACGAGATGTTGTGTAAATTTATTATTTATATTAGATTTTAGTGTTTGTTTGTTACAGTATAACTAAAAAACAATTCGACCGTTTTAAGTAACATTTTATCACTAAAATGGAACGTAAGCAAGATTTCGCAAGTCTTATTTATAAGACCAGGTCGACAAACAAGTCAGCATGATCGTCAACATCACCGCAGCCTCGCTTGTAATATCACAAGGGTCTAGCGCGTTGCCAACCTTGTCAATTAACACTGTATTATATCAAATCACCCAGTAATGTCACAGCCTCTCTCAGCCTTCAAACCACAGCAATGCGAGTAACACTGATGTTGCCGGTAGAAATATTTTGACCATACAAAGGTCGTCTGCCATATGTTAAATGCGATGTGTATGCAAATGTGGGGATGTGGTGGGGGTCGTACGTACCTGGCAGGATGTGCGGGTGTGGCGGGGGGCAGGATGCAGGCCAGGCCAGCCTCGTCCAGGCTGGTGTCTTTGTGGGCGCCATCGGCCGCGCGTGCATTCACGCCTGCAATAAACCGATGCCATTAGCTTCATCGTAACATGTTTCTTAATGTACTCTTTGCCCAATCTGACAGTGGATGTCCTATGACTGGACTTAGGCAACATAGAATACCTACATAAGATGGCATGCTGGGCAGGCGGAGGGATATTCGCTTCGCGATGGATATGAAACTGCCCATCCCCGCCCAATTGCATACGAGCAATGCTGTTAATCTTTTGCATGTTTTGGTACTTTTGATGGTTATTCTAAGATTTTTATAAAGTACATACTAGCGTTACGCCCGCAACTTCGTCCGCGAGATTTTTTACTTCATATATCATTCATTATCAACTCTTGTTATTCCGGGAACAAGTTTACATCGCTTTCTGTCAGCTAGACCGTACAAAAAAGCCTGGTCTATCCCACAGGAACACTTTTTATCGGGATAAAAAGTAGCCTACGGTCAACACCAATAATCTCTGTGCCGATTTTAAAACAGACCAGTCCAGACAAACTTTCACATCACTACATAATAATAATACATACATACAAAAAGTAGTCACTTTCCGCTGTCTGTCCGTATGTATGCTTAGATCTTTGAAACTACGCAACGGATTTTGACGCGGTTTTTTAATAGATAGTGTTTCAAGAGAAAGGTTTATATATATATGACTTTTTCGATCATTTTTCTTAAGTTTGTCTTTGTCGTTTGACAGATGTCACGACTGACGGTTGTGACATTTTATGTAAAAATATAATTATGATATGTTTCGCATCAATAGGATTCATTTGGATGTAATTATAAAAAAAACTGAAGTCAAGGCTTTAAATGTTGTTTCTTTCATTATTACAAGTAAGTAATATTTTGTTAAAAATAAGAACTTCATGTAATTGTTTGATTGTAAAGAAAATGCATTTTGTAAATACATAATACTTTCATTATCACAGAGTCGCGCAATTACGTCTTTATATCATTTATCCCAATTATTGGAATACAATCATTATAATATATATATACATATATATATATATATATATATATATATATATATATGTATATATATAATACATACATAATATAGTAGAGAAGCAACGATAATTTTAAGTGTTTCTGTACTGATATTTAAATAACACATTTTTTGCGATTACGCGTACACCTTAAAAAGGTCTACAAAAATCTCCGCGATGGTACATGACCATCACTTAGGGATAATTTACAATATCCATTTTTATTCTCACTGCACTCACGCGAAGCCGGAGCGGGCTAGCTATATGAGAAGGATGAGTAGAATCAGACTGTGGGTACTAACTAACCTTGCGCGCGCTGGCGGGTGGTGACGCCGGCGGGCAGGTCTGGCTCGGGCGCGGCGCGTGGTGGGTTCCGCGTCGATCGTCTCTGACGAGGCTTGCGCAACAGCTGCTTGTAGTTCTCCGCCTTCTTAGATAGGTAGTAGAATCTGGAACGAGAGGCTGAGTCAACTTCTAGACGAGGGCCAGGTCGAGGTTGGTGATAAAATTAGAACGGTTCAGTTGGATGTACTTTTAACGCATTTTCAAAAGATGTAAAGGTAAGATGACGGTGACGATGATAATGATAATGTTTTTTCTTTTGTTAGAAAGTTAAGGAGGAGAGTCCCACTCTGGTACATATGGTCCGCCTTTTAAAAGAGTGGGACAACCTCAGATGTATTTGTAATTATGGCTAAACAAATATATATAATATAGTCATAGCGATTAAATAGATATTCCACATAATAGCCGTGAGGTATCGGCGGAGTAGAATAGTACCTCCCTGGACCGGAGGTCCGGAGGTCCAGGAGGTGTCGGAAGAGGTGAATGAGCTACCAAAACAGACAGGTAGCTTAAATATTACAGGATGAGGATGGCCAGCAGTATCCTCGTCGCGAAGTTGCACTCTGCGATTGCTAACACGCCTGCCCAACGCGGCAATTATGGGCACCGTTTTGGTACCTCAGTCGCCTCTTACGATACCTAGAGTACATGGGGAGGTACTATTTTACTCTGCCGGTACCTCACGGCTTTAGCTCACTACTTAAATACATATTAAACACCCAAACACCCAAAACAAACAGAAATATCTATAAATAAATTGCCAGGGTTGGGATCGAACCCACGACCCTAGACGCACATTTGCGCCATTGGGCCATTTTACTCATGAAATATTTTAACTGTATTTCAACGATATATTTATTGTCGGTTCCGGCAGCTGTTCTCACATACGTTAGAAATACCAAATAACCAGCATTACGTTAGAATTGACCCTGTACATATTATTTTGTGAAATAATAAATTCTGTATATAGCTATGTTGAATCCCGGGATAGGCGTGTAAAAATATAACCAAGAAACCCGGACTATACCGTAATTTAGATATCCACACAAAACAATCTAGGGATTCTAGAACAATCACAGAACTATCACGGGATTTACGGAATTGACATAAGAGTCCCGG
This sequence comes from Heortia vitessoides, assembly GCA_020976665.1. Lineage (NCBI taxonomy): Eukaryota > Metazoa > Arthropoda > Insecta > Lepidoptera > Crambidae > Heortia > Heortia vitessoides. Next base: position 12,774,604 of record JACJUM010002809.1, read on the forward strand.
AAATTCAGGGATTTCATAAAAATGCTGGAGGTACCTGACACAATCCCGCACGCTTTTCCTGGGTAGAAAAGTGGCGATCTGGCCGAAGTTCTTGGGGTGCTGAAGGTATTTCTCGCGGAAGATCTCGCGCTCGGCGCCCGACCACACGTTCCTGTGCTGCAGCTCCTTGTGTTCCGCCTCCATATCCATGCAGCGGCCTGCATCACAACCAGATCTCAAACGTACACCTCAAAGCAGGTTAAAAAGGAATTTTCAGTGTCCAAAATAAATTGAATGAATAAATTCATACAACATCGTCGACCTGATACCAAGATAAGTAGCAGATGACACATGTCATGATGATCACAAATATACTTAAAAACATATCACCACCCAGACACAGAATAACACATACAGTCATATAGAGGTTTTCTACTTGGTGGGAATCGAATCCACAACCGACGCATAAGATAGGGACTATGGAAAGTGCCATCGTGACTGTCACCTCTCTTTCAAAGTTACAACTCAGAGATAGTAGATTAAATAGGAATTCAGATGAACTTAATGCTTGATTAGTCAGACGTGAATTCGAACACCGAAAGAACTCCTCCAGCTACACTAGACACTAGACACCCGGTCTCCCCACTCACGATTGGTGTCAACGTAGAGCGGCGTGGTGTCGCGCGGGTCGCGCAGCAGCGGCGGCACGACGGTGAGCGAGCGCATCTTCTTGTCTTCATGCTCCTGCTCGTGCAGACCGTCCGCTATCTCCTCCAGCTCGGCCTCCGACTTCACGCGCGCGCCCAGCCGGTGGAACCGCTCTCGCTCCTCGCGCTGTTTGCGCAGCTCGGGGAACACCTGCGGGGGACGGGGGTTGATTTCGGATCCAGCACACATCACAACACGCCCGGCTTCGTCTTTTTACACTCAGACGAAACCGGGAGTGATCTTATTTTATTGTGAAATAACAGCTAACAGCGCTCGACGTAATTTAACAAGATCTAGATAAATCTAGATATAATCATCATCATCATATCAGCCGTTGGAAGTCCACTGCTGAACATAGGCTTCCCCAAGAAAGGGGGAATTTAAGCCATAATTGCCGCGCTGGGCAAGCGTGGTGTTAATCGCAGGGCGCAGCATTGGCAATGGGGATGCTGCTGCCCATCCCCACCCCGAGCATTTTAACTACACCATTCGGATGTATATTTCGCCATCTGTCGGTTTTCACCTTACTCGCTGAAGTCTATGTTAGGAATTTTCAAAATCGGTCAGGTTGTTTTTGAGTTGTGTTGAGTTTAGTAGTAACAAACAAACAACCAAGTATTTCCTCTTATTAATGTAAGCATAGATAGAGCATCATTATTGACTCGATAAATAAAAAAAAACTTCCAAATGTCTGTAAAAATATAAACATTAGTCTAGATTATCATTAAAAATAGAAAGTGTTAAAAAATACTTCTATCAAAGTCTAATTTCTATTTAAATCGAAAAACATTCACTAATAACCGGATATGGAAACTAATGATAGAAAAAAATAACGATTTTAAATAATTTAAAATCATTGGCCCTAATATAACTAAGTACTTGAGGCCCACCAAAGAATACACAAAAACCACTCGAAGGGTAACATTTCACTAAAGCAATAGACTATAAACTGTCGAAATGAAATCCGTAGTTTTTCAACTACGTAAATGGTTGAATTAATTAGTATATTAAAACCGAAACCGACCATTACTTCATCACTTGACTTTCTGGCTCACCTTCTCAAAGAATTCCCTGTTGCGCGCGTCCTTGGCTTTCCTCTTTTGACCCTGTTCGATTCGTTCGACCCGACGAACCCATTCGACTGCTCTTCTGCTGTATGCTTCCGCGAGCATGTCTTCTCTCTGCAACCAGACACAACCATTAACACCATGGTCATCATATCAGACATAGAAAGTCCACTGATGGACAAAGGCTTCATCAAAATAGGTAGACTTTTGTCCATAATTGTCGCGCTGGGCAAGCGTGGTGGCAACTTCGCGACGAGGACGCTGCTGCGCATTCTCACCCTGTAGTATACCGAAATCTGTTGGTTTTGGTACCTTAGTCGCCTCTTACGACACCTGGTTCAAAGGGAGGTACTAGAAAAGTACCCCCCGATACCCCACGGATCAACTTATTTAAGCATGTGGTGTTAATATTACCTTTTCGATGTCCCGCTTTAGCCGGTGTATGTGCGCGGCAAGCCGGCGCCTGAACACACGGTGCTTGCGGATGTTCTCGTGGTACTGCTCCGTGTCTTGAGGCTGGTTGTACAGCGGGTACAGCGCGCGCGGGCCAAGGTGCGACAGTTGCGCGTGCGCCGATGAAGCCTGGGCAGAGGCCACCATTAATCACAAACATTTACGACCGACTTAAACTAAGGATGGATCGCCGTGGTACATGTCGATGGCGATAAGTACTATGACGAAAACGCCAGATACCATCTAATAAAATTTCTCTCCTCCACTGGTATACACCAAAACCACTGTAGACGATGAAGTCTAGGTTGGTTATTCGTGGACAGAAATAAAATTTGTAATATTTATTTTTTAGTAGAATGGATGCCTAAATAATAAACATTTTATATTGCGGAGCATAATTGATTCGAGCTAGTAGTGAGCATCACCACAGCCTGTACACGCGCGTGATATCACAAGGATATCACTACATTGCCAACATTGTGGCTTGAAGATATTATTGTCATATTACCCAGCAATGTCTATCTTACCCTTCAAACCGGAACATTGCAATGCCAAAACAGCTGTTTTGCGGTAGAAATAGCGTAAGAATTAGGTACAAATATCGTTGTATTAGGTATACTTTGTGTACAAATAAAGTTAGATTTAAAAACAAGTAAATCTTACTGCCTTAAATTGAACATTAAAATGTAGACAGTAAGCTAAAGAAATATTCAGAAGTCCACCCGGGATAAACAGCGGGACAAAATGTTATATAATATAAAAGAATAAGTAGTAAAGTTTTTAAAGTTAATCGAATGAAATTCAGTATGCAAGTTTGTATTGAATGTCATGAAACACGTGTAAAATATATGTTCGGAAATGATCCCTTAAGGGGGTAAAAAGGGGGTGCAAAGTTAGTATATTAAAGTGCTACAACTTGCTAGTTAAATTATTTTTTAAACTGATTAATGTAATGTGAAATAATAGTTACTATAGATTTACAAATGTTATAAAATATTCGATGAATGAATAAAACCCTGAGGGGCAAATATAATAATAACAAAATTATAATTTTTTATATAAAGATATATGATGCCTCGAAACGATTATATCACGCAATATTAAAACATTCTTAGTTGATGCTATATTTTACCAACTTTTCCGGAAGTTTAGGGATCCTAGACGACGTGTCCCAGCCTATAAGGGGTAAAATAATGTATTCACTTAGAAAACAAACCAGTAATGACTACACACAGATACGATATTTACTACGCGCCGAAGTTAACAACTACTGACATGTATCAATGCAAGTGTTGTTCTAGGTACATGAAATTTTATTTACACGTGTTTTGACACGATTAGAAAATAAGTAGAGGGTATGCGTTAAAAAAAAACAACTTTAATTTTTTGGGACACCCTAACGATCATATTAAGTAAGATGATTGGGAGCCCGATGGCGCAGCGGTAGGATTTGTGCGCAAAGAGTCGAGGATTCGATCCCCACCAGGAACAAATATTTATATCATGGTAATTTGTGTTTGTTGTGGATATTAAATATAAATTTAAGTGTTATATTAGTGATTCCCCTGTTGTCTGATGTAACACAAGTGCTTTAAGCCACTTATCTCGGAGTCAGGTATGAGATGTGCGAGTTTATAACTGCACCTTAATATTGACCCTATATAAAAATAAATCAGTTTTATATATCAGACTTTCAATTGCCTTTAAAATATGTACATAGAATTCCTTAATAATAGGACATGACAAAAAAGCAAGAGTCAAGTCAAGCATGAAATTGTATACGCATTAGGTCTGAGAATCAGCTACTTTCTATTGATTATACCCCTAAGTGGTAAAGGTTAACCAACCCTAAAATAACCTTTCCATTTTTTTAATAATTGGCATTAAAAATACATACAACCAAACATTTTACCCCTATTTTATAAAGAAATTTTAGTAATTAAATAATCCTTACTAATATTATAAATGCGAAAGTAACTCTGTCTGTCTGTTACGCTTTCCCGCTTAAACCTTTCAACCAATTTTGATGAAATTTGGCACTGACAATCTTTAGACCCTGAGAAAGGATATAGGCTATTTTTTAATTCGAAATAAGGGTTGTAAGGGGTCGAAAAGGGGGATGAAAAGTTGAATGGAAGTAACGCTATTTTTAGAGCTAGAAACTTGAAACTTATTTTTCAGGCCATTTATTCGATATAAATAAACATGACATTCAAAGTTTATATAAGTTAAAGAGGTATGGTACCCCAAAAAAACTATTCCACGCGGACGAAGTCGCGGGCAATGCTAGTTTTATATAATTGATATTGCAGAACGACGTTAGCTGGGACAGCTAGTAATCATAGATAAATAATAAATATAATAATGCAAGACTAGCAGCGCCCCGCGGTATCACCCGAGTAGTTCCCGTTGCTGTGAGAACAATAAATAATAAAAGTAGCCTGAGGTACTCTTTATGACATTAGCTATCAGTCAGTCAATATCCCATTAAAATGGATCCAGCCCGTACCAAGAATAGCCAAAGCAAACAGACAGATAGTCAAATAATATAAAATATATATTTTTATATGCATTTGTAAAACGCTGTTAATTTACGATTACAGACAAACTCCAAAATTTTATTTATATGTATAGATTTTTACATAACAGCGACTACGAAAGACGTGACCATCAGAAATACGAATATTTACTTCAATTTGTACATAATACTTATATACTCACATATACAAGTAACAATAATATGATAAAATATTATTTACTATGTATTAAACACGACATACAATCACTATTTCACAGCTGAAAGGTCAATAACCTCCTGGCCCGATCACATCTCTAGATAACGTTAAATAGGCCAAGGTCACACTAATTGGATTGCTCTTCAAGGGCTTGTTGTCATTTGTCAGGTAATAGTCGCCCGGGATTTTAATTCTATAGGACTTTAACAGAATTAAGCATTTTTTACATTAATAAGAAATAATACGAATTCGTTCTTCCATTGAACGTTGGAAAGACAAAATCATTAGATATACTATCGCAATTTAATTTTTACTAATATAATTACCAATTTCTTCAATACACCACTGTTAATATGATATTAAATAAAATTTATTATTAATAAAAACAATTTACTGAATCCAGAATATAATAATAGGTACATATTTAATACGTAATTAATTATAAGTTTATTTATATCTTCTTTTATATTTCTTAGTCTCGTAATTTATTATTTTTTCAATCTGATCTTATCACATATCGATGATCATAAATTCAATTCTCGTTAAGGACAATGTGCAAATTTACAGGAATAATAAAAAATAAATAAAAACAATAATTTTTTTATAACTTTAAGCATTATGTATTTTACAAATATTATAGAACTTGAATCCTCATACTTGAAACTATTAACAAAAGTAAAAAAAATTGGTTGCCTGTAAAGTCGGTATACGGGCGAAAGTTTTACGTGACAACGACTTTGAGTGGTAAAATAATTTTAATGTGAATATTCATTCGTATAGTAGGAATAAGGATGAAATAATAGTAACAATTTAAAACATTTATTTATACAAAGAATTATATTTAAAACATTAATTTATACAAAGAATCTCGCACTGAATTTCATACTAACAAAATTTTATTTTTACCTTTACACATACATACGTATTTATATACAAATATACATACAATAACTTGCAATACATTTGCGTAACACACGTCACAATGAGAGCGAGTGAGAGGGACGCGTGACTCTCACTCGCTCTCATTGTGACGTGTGTAACGTGAGCGGAGCGTAACGCAGTTTTTTGAAGTGTCACCTGGCAAACCAATTTATAAGACGTTGTCACATGTCAAAATACACAATTTTTACCCAAATGTCGCTCACGCCAATTGAATTTATGACCATCGTTATGTGATAAGTTCAGATTGAAAAGAAAATAAACAGCCGATATCCCTACTAATATTATAAATGCGAAAGTAAATCTAACTATCTGTGTGTCTGTTACGCTTTCCCGCTTAAACCTCTAAACCTATTTAGATGAAATTTGGCACAGACAATCTTTAGACCCTGAGAATGGACATAGGATTTTTATAATTCGAAATAAGGATTGTAAGGGGACGAAAAGGGGGATGAAAAGTTGTATTGTGGTATCGCTATTTTTAGAGCTAGAAACTTGAAACTTATTTTTTAGGACATTGATTCGATATAAATAAACATGACATTCAAAGTTTATAATAAGTTAAGGTAAAGAGGTATGGTACCCAAAAAAACTAATTCATGCGGACGAAGTCGCGGGCACAGCTAGTATAAAATATATTTGGTTCAAATGGATTAGAAAACTGTAGGAACATTGCACAAATGTCATATTAGACATTATTCAGTAGCAAATCTACTAAAAAATATCCGCCTTTCTGCCTTACTCTCTCAATAAATGGCATAGATAGAGAAACCCTTACTAATACGTCAATTGAAGTATGTTTATAACACTTTCACAACGGAACGGCTGAATTGATTTGGATTAAATTTGGCACAGAGATTATTGACAGTCTGGAATAACAAAACGCCAGTTTTTATGAAAACATGTTTCCGTAGGAAAGATCTGGCTTTGTGTGCAATCAGCACAAATTTTTACTGAGTTTAGATGCTGGGACGACCAATCATGTTTTTCGGCATAATAAGAGTTCCTCAGGGATGCGATTAAGTCCTCGCAGACTGAATCTTAGATGGAAAACTAAGACACAGTTATAAATGTAATAGTTTTTGAGGTAGATCTGCCGAACAATTTTTTATTTGACTCACAGAAGTTCACGAAAGTAAACTCCAATATATAAATGTGATTTAGGTTTTTTTAGATGTCTTAAAAATTAAAGAAAGAGATGGAAGACACTTACATATTGGCTGACCTTTTTCCTATTGTCAGCATATATACATTGGGCGAGGCTGCGGTGCCGCGGGGGCGCCTCCTCGGGCTCTTCAGCCCGTGCTGGCTTCGATGCGGACTGTTCCAACTCTTCTTGCTTCTTTTTCAGCTTGCTAAGGGTAGCTTCTGATAACGCCATCTCGCGGTCCACCTGGAAGAGTAAGAACGAATGTTAATAGACGAAGATATTGGCGGCAGATTAGAATAGTACCTCCCCCTGACAGCAGACTATTGCAAGATACGAGCGGTATTATCAGTATCATCATATCAGCCACTTTAAGTCCACTGTAGACCTAGGCCTTCACAATATAGAGGGAATTTTGCCCATAATTGCCGCGCTGGGCCAGCGTATTGTCAATCGCGGAGCGCGGCTTTCGCAATGGGGATACTTTGAGCTACCCTGTTTTAAATGGATATACCGCCATCTGTCGGTTCTGGTACCGTAGTTGCCTCATACTATACCTGTTACATAGGGAGATACTATTCTACTCTGCCAGATGGCGGTGCGACAAGCAGAAATAGCGTAACTCATTTGCAGTATGTTTTATGATGGGCAGCAGCAAAGGTAGGCTTCATACAAAGGTCGTCTGCATTGGTACCTAACTTTCGCCTATTTCTACCGCGATATAACAGTATTACGGTTAGAAAGGGGGAGGGAGGTAGTGAAATTACCAAGTAATATGACATAGTCAATTTAAGTCACAAGGTTGGCAACGCGCTAGTGATATCCTTATGATATTACGAGCATCTATAGGCAGCTGTGACGCTTACCATCACGCGGACTGTATGCTCTTTTGTCGAACTGGTCTTATAAAAAATGAACTTTGACAGCGTCATGTCATCACCTGGTGATATTGTGACACCAATCTTTTCGCAAGATCAATAAAAAGAGTCACAAAATTGTGATTCGATGTTCCTAGTAGTTTTTGCTTTACGTTATAATCACATAATCAAAGACTGTCAAGGCACAACCGTAGAGATGAATAGTACCTCCCTGTACCAGGTGTCATAGAGGGCAACTGAGGTATCGGAACCGACAGATGGCGGTATATCCATCCGAAACAGGAAAGATCAAATGCAACAGCATTCTCTATGTGAAACTACTCTCTCACGCTTGCCCAGAGTGGCAAAATTCTCATTAATCTGGAAACGTATCTCCATAATCCAGCAGTAGATATTCTACAGCTGATTCAGTGACAATAAACAGGTTTACCTTGGATATCTGTTGCAGCAGATCATCTTTGGTGGTGCGGAAACTCTGATCTTCCACCGTGGGCTCCGAAGGGGGGTTCGGAGAGAGATCCACGGTGTTATACGAGTTCACCGACTCCTGGAACACAACAACAGCAACGTTAATATAAATCAGAAAAGAAAGTTAGTACAACCATACATCACGCCTGTGTCCCATCGGGGTAGGTGGAGACTATAGATCTCCACTTGTTACGATCTTGGCATTCCTCTCTCGTTTCCCTTACTCGCATTAGTCCTTTCATACACGCTCGTTTATTCTTGGTACTTCTGACCTGGCCCTTGTTTAATACCTAATCTACCTAGTTAAGATATGTTCGCCTCAATCATGCTATACCAACTCTTCCATTCACTTCCGCTCTATATATGTGTGCAGTCAGTCTACTTGCATTCATCCTTTCTACATGTCAAACCAATATCAACATTTTTTTCTCTATTGTAATCACAACATAGTCTTTAACACCACATCGATAAAAAGGTAGTATAATCTACAAACCAGTTTGAGTGGACTTGCAAAACTAATTTTACACATTTTTAATTGTAATGTTGTATGTATATGTCTCTGTATGTTTTTGTCAAATGTTTTGATGCCACACTATTGTATTGAGTAAGTATAAAGTGGGCGGGGGTGGGTGCGGTCCCGCTCACATGTTCTCTAATTGCCACTACTTAATTTTCATCTGTTTCATGACCAGTTTTAACTGTTTGAAGTTTGGTCAATTTCTAAATCCTTGTCTTTCTGATCGCCTAAACTTTCTAAGCAAATCAGATCAGTGTTTTCTTCGACTACCTGTTTATGCCTTTCATTGTAACTATTTTCATTATAACCTACGAAAACTCCTTCTTGTGCCTCATCGTCCCAATTACATTTTTTTAATACTTCAGGAACCCTGACAATAACTCTACTTCCAAAAATATTTAAATGCTCGACCATTGATTTTATTAATTTCGTTAAGCCTGTAAGGATAGTTGTTAAATATGTTTAATAAATAAATAGATTTCAACCCCAACTATAAATAGTCAACTAAAATAAAAATATAATAGCTTTTTTTCTACTAAGCTAAACTAATATTATAAAGCTTAGGAGATTGTTGAAACGCGATCATCTCAAGAACTGCTGGTACGATTTGAGAAATTCCTTTAGTGTTGGATAGTCCATTTATTGATGATAGCTACTATACCCCCCAAAACCTCTATTCCACGCATACGAAGTCGGGGGCACTGCTAGTCAATGATATAGTTGGACTCGCTTGTTTTTGGGAACTGAATATAGCGCGGGCGATGACTGCACGAGCAGGAGAATTTATTATTATTTTTCTTAAATAAACATGTTTTTAATAGCAAAAGTGAAATGTATAATGGAAAATAGCGATGTAACACGGAAATGACGTTAGATACACGTCATGCAATCATATTTCCATCATTGTTGGAACAAGCTATGAATGCAGAGAAAGCAGGAATCACCTGACATGGATGGAAATTTATAGCAGCATGGGAATCGCTCAGGGTATAACAAAAGAAAAGTCGCAAAGTATTGGAAAAATGAAGATGGGAAATCTGTGCGCACATTACGCGAGCGAGCGTACGCGGAAGCGGGAGCGTTTGGATTAGCCCTACGAACAGATTACTATTGCTCCGCAATATTTACTCGTATGTTGTGATACTTTTTTATTTATAATTTCCATGAATATTTGTGTGTTGCGAATCTATATATGTAAATAAAATTTATGTATCTTTCTGTATGTTCCGGCTAATCTCTAAAACGTTTGGACCGATTATAAAGTGACTTTTATGAGCAGACAGCAGATGTTTTAAAGTCACTCCGACTTAGGCTACTTTTATTATTTTCATGAGAAACCGCTGGTTGCGCTAGTAATGTATTGAAAATAATTCTTTTTGGGTCGAGGTCAATCAGAATTATTTAGAATTGGCCTATACTGAAAATTATAAAGTAAATGGAAAAGTTAGTATAGGACGACCGAGGCAGACTTATCTTAACCAGGCAAAAGAGATATTAAAGAAAGGCCAGATCAGAAGTGCCAAGAATAAACGAGCGTGTATGAAAGGACTAATGCGAGTAAAGGAAGCGAAAGAGGTTTGCTAAAATCGTATCAAGTGGAGATCTATAGTCTCTGCCTACCCCGATGGGACACAGGCGTGATTGATGTATGCATGTATAAATATTTGTGTTTGTTTTATGTCTAAGTGTTAATGATATGTGTTTAAGTATCAAATTTGTGATTCCTCTGTTGATCTGTAACACAAATGCTTTATTCGACTTAACTCAGAGTCGGCTGAATGTATGATATGTTGTAATAATATTATATTCAATTAATGAAAAAAAGTTCTTTAGTAAAAAGTAATTTAGATACGTTTATAAATGAAAAAACAGTGTAATTAGAAAACTCTTTTTGTTTTGACACTTAAATTGCAATAATAAAAGACCTTTCAATACGCGCCCGCTTCCGCCTACACTGTAAGCGCAGTTGGTGTCGTGCGTGTCGGCTGTTCAGTTTTTTATAGCTGGAGGCTCGGTGATTGGTCTAACCCACATACTGTCTAGACTTCAGATTGTGGAGTGACATGATTTTCGTTTCGTAAGAAAGATTGTATCGCTCTGATGTACTGGCACCGACTCCGGGTAATTTTAGCCATAGATGGTAACTTTGGCTAACCAATGTAGCTTGTATAAAATAAATAATTAAAAACTCAAATCATGTCAAACATTGACTGAACAAAACACTACTATAAATTAAAACTAAAATCAATATTATTTAATATTTAGAACAAACATTTATAAATTTCTCTAGGACTTAAACAACAACAGAGACAACAACAATAGAGAAAGGATGTTAAGATGTAAAAAGGATGGATGAGAACATACCTTAACCAGGTAGACGAGGTGTTAAAGAAGGGTCAGGTAAAAAGAACCAAGAACAAACGAGCATTTATGAAAAGGTTTATGCGAGTAAGGGAAGCGAGAGAGGTATGCCATGATTGTAACAAATGGAGATGCCTAATCTATGCCTAATCTGTGCCTACCCTGATGGGACACAGGCGTGGTTTATGTATGTAATTAAAACGTTCGCGTTTCTGTTAGAAAAGTCAGAAAAAATTGTAGTACTTGGGCAAATTCTATTACATTAAGTTTGACAATCCTCAATTACACACAAAGTTTTAACGGTTTAAATCCATTAAGATTTCTTTAATTCTAAGTAGTGAGATTTAAATTTAGAAAATATTATTAATTATGTACATATATTTTTTTAAATAATATTATACGAACTTCAACAACCCCGGCAAATGGTCAAACAACACTTACTCTAGTGTCAACCCTGAGTGGCTGATGGATAGGCAGCGGCGTAGGCGGCACCCTGTCCACCCCGAACCGTATCTTCTTGAAGGGGGGTGGGTCCGCGGGGGGTGGGTGGTGCGTCTGAGGCGCGGGGGGCGGCATATACGCGCCCCCCAGGAGGGAAACCCGGGTGCCAACACCCCTGTACTCGCCGACTCCGCCACCGGTTCTTGCGTAGCTGCTTCCATCCCTGGAATGAAGATATGGTGTCGTTAGTCGTGGGCAATTTTTTTTATATTTCTATCAGGAGTATTTTATTTATTTATTTTAACAACCCATCTTAATTAATTCAATCAAAAACAATCAAAAACAAGTGGGTTTTTGGTACAAAAATATAACATAATAAACAAATTTGCACAGGTTAGTGACACTAACCTGTGCAAATTTACTAACACTAACTTAGTGTCAACTTGACACTAACTAGGGTTGTAACGGAATTTGACAGTGTCAAGGTTTAGAGTCACGATACAAATTAGGTCTAGACTATAAATAAAAACAGTTATAATACCATAGAAAATTTAATAAATATCAGAAATAAGTCCACCTGAATCTATATGTCATTTATAATCCCTACTAATATTACAAATGCGAAAGTAACTCTGTCTGTCTGTTACGCTTTCCTGCTTAAACCTCTCAACCGATTTTAATAAAATTTGGCACAGACAATCTTTAAACCCTGAAAAAGGACATAGGCTATTTTATTATTCGAATTAAGGGTTGTAAGGGATCGAAAAGGGGGGTGAAAAGTTGTATGAAAGTATCACAATTTTTATAGCTAGAAAGTTGAAACTTATTTTTCAGGCCTTTGATTCGATATAAATAAACAAGACATTCAAAGTTTATATAGTTAAGGTAAAGAGGTATGGTACCCAAAAAAACTATTCCACGCGGACGAAGTCGCGGGCGAAGAAACTAGTTGAGTATATCTGTTTGTAACGCAAAAGTGATCTTTTACATGCAAATAAAATATATAAAAAGGTTATTTATGTTCCGGACGAACTTCGAAATAAATAAACTTATTTGGAATACAATTATTTCATATGACTTTATTTATTGCTAAAATATATATATGTACTTTTAATCGATAATCTTCAATCTCATCGTTGCTTGTGCTATATATTTTGTTTGATCCCTTTTTATCGGCAAGTCCGGCCTTTAACATAGATAGGCTTACGCGCTGAGTGCGGTACCTCCACCAGCGCCATAACCCGATTATCAAAAGCCTCTTACCTTGGAAGCCTTATGTTAACGCCATATCCTTGAAATCTCTAGAACATTGCCAATTTAAACGAAAGAATTAAATTGATTCCAAAGCGTTAATAAGTTAAAGAGGCTGGATCTATCAGAAGAAGGATTAACAGAAATAGCATAACCTTTATAGGCCTACCGTAGGCACTTTTAAATCGTCATAAAAGCAAAAATTAAATCTATGAGTATAGATTTGCTAATGACAATCATCTCAAATGACCGATGACCCTGACAACCAGTGTTATAAGAGTCATTTAAACAAATAGGTCATTGAGAGTCCTACTTTAATACTAGTCTACCAGCACCGGACGGGTCTTATAACTTATTAGCAAGCAATATTTTCTTTATTATAACATAATCTACTATAATCTACTAACTGCCTGTTTGACTAATGTCGAAGGTAGACAGGGTTGAGGTTTTTTATCTTGATCTTAGTATTATCATTGCCGCGCTAGGCAGAAGTGGTAGCAAACGAGGAACGTAGCTTCACGACGGAGATGTTGTTGCCAATCTGGATGTACCGCCATCTGTCGTTTCTGGTACCTTAGTCGTCTCTTACACGCCTCAAGTATTTTTAATCTATGTATAATATATATTTTTAATCTATCTATGTTTGTGGAATGCGCCTTGAAGTGAGATCTGCTCGTTCCCTTTCTATTTTTAAGAGAATGGTGAAGGAGTATTATCTGTCACTTTGATTTTGCTTTTTGATTCTGTCACTTTCCTTATTCTGTGACTTTATTTTTTATATGTATTTGAATGTATGTGTATTATATGTATATATGTATGTTTATTATTATGTATGTATGTACTAAATGCACCTCTAACTTCCACCAGCCTTAACATTATTTCTATCTTAAGGTTGCCAGTAAGAAATTGCATTTAGCGATAAGACCGCCTCTTGTACCTACTGTTCCATGTTTTTGTGATGTTCTTGTGTTGTTTTCATTGGTTATTATTATAATTACTGCAATCGAACGTCGGACCTTCCACGACTAAGACGACTTTCACTTACTATCGAGTCTGACTTATCAGACAGATCGTCTCTTTACATTCATTAAATATTTTAATTATCAAAGAGACGTATCGTAATTGTTCTAGAATAAATATCACAACAGCGAACGTAAACATCTAAATTAGACTTTACGATTCAATGAACACAAACCACATTTCAATGACACAGCTGGTCATTATTGTTAATTCGATAAGACGTCCGAGGTCGCTGCCTTTGACCTCGCTAATTGGTTCTGACATCGGGCGTGACCTAAGTTCATTAAATGATAGTTAATGTCAGAATTTTCCTGGATTTTTACTATTACAAAGAGGTAGACTTCATACAAATAGTCGTCTGTATCGGTACCTAAAACTCGCAATACGTGAGGTATTTTCTATTTATCTCAGCCTTGAGTAACTCTTATAATGTCTATATTGTTAAAATGTCTATATTGCTTTCTGACAGCGTTACTGTTCAAACATAAATTCTGATTCGTCCCCGAAAAATAAATAGCCACATCTATATTAAAAGAATGTGAGTGCCAGAAGTGATATGCCAATCTTTAAACAATCTCTGTCCCGAATTTGATCCAGATCTGTTCAGTCATTCCCGTGTGATCTCATCACAAACATACATACAACATGAGGTAGACCTCTTACAAAGGTCATTTGCATAAGTACCTCACTTTTACCTACCTACTTCTACCGTGTTCGGATTGCCTAGGTTCCGGTTTTAAGGGTGAGATACCTAATGGAATTACCGATTAACATTGCTTGCCATTGGAAGTGCAATGTTGTACATAGACCTTCCTAAGAAAGGGGGAATGTTGCCCATAATCGCCACGCCAGGCAAGCGTGTTGCCCACCCGCGCCCTGTGCATTTGAGCTGCACTGTTTGGGATGGAGTCTTAGTCCTAAGTCGCTTCTTACGACACCTGGTACAGGGAGAAGTACTATTCTACTCTACCGGTACCTCACGGCGTGAGTACCACTTGATGTATGTATGTGTGTATGTAATTACTAAGCGTCACCTATTAGTTGCGAAATACGAGGTAAATAACAATATTTAATTAAACGTGACAAAATCAATTCATTTGTCATTTATTCGGACCGAAATCCGCTGTTCAAACAAGTCGATGTTGTGTCAGCAAAAATTAATACTTCCTCTGTCCCGATGATTTTGTAATCATACAATTTATTTGCGTGTTGCATTTACACAACACAATAAATAGAATTGCCGTGTGGTGGTAGAATAGTACCTCCCCCTGTACCAAGTGTCGGAAGAGGCGTCTACCGGAAGCGAACGTGGCGATATCTATCTGAATCAGTGCAGTTCAAATGCACGAGGCGGGGATGGACAGCAGCATCCCCGTCGCGATAGCTGCGCTCTGCGATTGCCGACACGCTTGCCCAGCGCGGCGACTTATGTCCAACAGTGGACTTACAATGGCTGGTATAATGGTGATGATGTTACTCAATAAAGAAGTCATTGAATTCTAAAAATGTTTCCAGTAGTTTTTAAATTAAATCGTAATAAATAATTCAATCTTTCCTCTTTATAATACTAGCATAGATAAGAAGTCACATACTTTGAGAAGGATCAGACTTCTATCCGTACCAAATGCGGTGACGAAGCAACAGGTGGCTAAGATTCCGGGACCTAATTATGACGGTACTTATACCTATTTGTGAGAAAACCAAGATAATTGAGTTGCAAAATGTAATATTTTATCTTAATCTGAAGTCGAGCATGTAAAACTTCTTGACCTCGATTAATATATCTGAAGTACCGACGGAGTGGAATAGTACCTCCCACTGAACCAATTGTAAAAGACGGCGACAGCGGTATACATACATGCATCATGCCTATGACTTATCGGGGTAGGCAGAGACTATGGATCTACACTCTTCGCTATCTCTCTCGCTTCATTCACTCGCATTAGTCCTTTCAAACACGTTCGCTTATTATTAGTGTCGTTGATCCATTTGAAATAGCGTCGTTCAAATTAGTCGGGCGGGGATGGACAAAAGCAACCCCGTAGCAAAGCTACCTCTGATAGCCATTACGCACACGTTTGCTAAGCGGGAGATGAAGGGCAAAATACCACTTCCTAGGGGAGGCCTGAATATTCTTTTAACAAATAATTTTACGTGTATGTCGGAAACTACATACACATTGACGGGCCCGATGGCGCAGATGGTAGTGATCCTGTCTTGTGCACCAGGGGTCGTGGGTTCGATTCCCACCCGAGCAAATATTTATATGATGATATTTGTGTTTGCTCTGTGTATGGGTGTAAAATATATGTATTTAAGTAGTATATTTGTGATTCCTCTGTTGTCTGGCGTCCGTAACACAAGTGCTTTAAGCGACTTACCACGGAGTCAGGTCAATTGTATGAGATGTTGTGGGAATAATTATTATTATTATTACATTAAAGGAAAAGCTGACTGGCATATCAAAGAGACATATCAGGGCCTAAACTATCAAGGTTAGAATGTTATAATTTTGCACAAGTGTTTCTTTTACAATGTAGAGTACTAAGAAAGGATTTTTTTTTAATTAAGCCCCTGAAAAGGTAAAGTGGGTGCGTAAAATATTTTTATATTTTAAAACCGCAGAGCGCTGCTAGTTAATTAATTATATGTTACCAAAAAAGATGATGCAATTTAAACATTGCTATTAAAAAATATATCATCCGTATTTTCTAGAATATATTTTTCAATAAGAAAATATATCAATCTATTACCTTATTTAAAAACATAACAGAACAAAAATACGAGTATTAAAAACAGATATTATCTAGAGATATAATTCGAAATAGAGGTCAGATTTTTGGTTCACGAGCGTACCAAGAGATGTCGCTACCAACGCCATTGATAAGCACTTACGCGCAGCCACGTGTTGTTCGATAATAAATGTATTATCATTACTTATTTACATTGAATCAAATGCATTGGCGCATCCATGACACTTGATCTATCGAAGTGACACAAAACTTAATAATAATTCCGTAATTTCTCATAAGGATAGACTTGCGTGAGAAATGCAATATTGTTTAGACAAACAATATGCTCGTAATATCACAAAGATATCATTAGCGCCAACCTTAGAACTTGAAGATATTATGTCACATTACCCAGTAATTTTATTGTCAGTAACCTAAGGTGTTACTAACACTGCTTTTGTATGAGGTATACCTTAAGTCATCACATAAGAAATTGTTTTAAAATATTATTTACTTGATCTATGCTCGTTAAACTCAATTTAACCAACAAATGTATCACAAAGAGTTCTCCAAGTTACGGGATTTTGACAAAACTCCCGCGGGATAACCAACGATGCACTCATCCAAATTAAACATGGCCGACACACAATTTCAACTAACACTTAAAACAGAAATAAATACCAATACACACTCCCGTTTATATGTTTCTCGAGCATTTCCAAAATGCAATCTGTAACAACAAACAACGCTCTCGGCGTCCTGTTGGCAAAATAGTTAACACTGACAAACACAGGTGCTCGCGGGGTGAAGGGCGCGGAGGCGGGAGGAAGGGAGCACAGGGCAGGGGGGAAGGCCAAGGTTGCGTTCAAGGCGGGAACAGATTTAGGGACGCAATCATTGTTGTTTATTTTTTCTATATTATTCCGCGGGCGTTACCGGCCGGCTTATGTGTGTGTACGTTGTCACGTGGCCCCGGAACGTGGCCCGGAACGTAAATACAGCAACAACGCGCGCGTGTGTGCAGTTTGTATCTATACACTGCAAGTAACGAATATCGGATATTTATAAATCTTTTTTCTTTTTCGAACGGATTGCGTACGTAATCACGACAAAAACTGTTCTTTATTTGATCCGTTATGGAGCCCACTAGGCTATTTTGACTGTACGAAGTTACGGTAACATTTCGGCAACAAATTAAACTTAATTTAAATGCAATAAACAAGTCACCTAAAGAAGACATGGCATAATGTGAACTACTATCTAGAGCTTGTATTGAAATCTCGACCGACACGAAATTCAATGGGAGAAAGTTACTTGGCAACTGCTCAATCAAGTTTGCTTTAGCGCCAACTCGCCAATCGGTCGCCTCTACATAGAAAACCGATATAAACACTCTACATAGAAGTAAGTTTGTCTGTGTATTCATAAAACTATTGAATATAACTTCAATATATCAGCCATTGAAAGTCCACTGTTATACACGGGCCTCCCCAAGATAGGGGGGATTTTGGCCATAATTGCCGCGCTGGGCAAGCGTGTTAGCTATAGCAGTAACTTTCACAACAGGGATGCGGCTACCCATCCCCGACTGGGTATTTAAATTACGCTGTTTCGATGGATATACCGTCATCTATAGGTACTGGTACCTTAGTCGCCTCTTACGACACCTGGTATAGAAGGAGGTTCTATTCTACTTTGCTACACCCACACAGCTGTTTATGTTTAATCATGAAAAAAATATTGCGACTATATATTACGATTTAAACTCTCCTATCTGCCATTAACATCATGTCATCTATTAGGCGGCCACTGCTAGACGTAGGCCTTCCCAAGTGGTATTAAAATCATTGGGGTTCAGTAATTTCGAAAATCATCGTGGACAAACATCGTGACACGATTTTTTTTATATATAAATGTGATATAAACGTAAAAATTACAAGTTTTTGAAAGTCCATAGTTAGACATAGCCCGACCCATTCCCGTGGCAACAGCTGTGCTCAGTGATTGCCAACCCGCTTGTCCAGCGCGGCAATTATGGGCAAAATTCCCCCTTTCTTGGGTAGGGCTATGTCCAGCAGTGGACTTCCAATGGCTGGTATGATAACAGCTATATAATCATCACAGGACGTGTTTTAGGTTTGCTAGTGTTAATATAGAAAGTAAACAAAGAAAACACTAAAACAAACAAATCCGAAGTAGAACACATTTTCCAATATAGTATTGTGCAATGATTACTTGGAGCTGTGCAAACAACACGTGTTCGCATAATCGCTGCGCTATGGCCTATTGCGATGACCTCACGATCGCGACGCACTTGTTTGGGGGGGTAGGGGGGTAGGGGGGATATGGCGTGACATTTACCTTATAAAATGTACGATGTTCAGTTGTGTTGTATTCAAGTAATTTATGAACGCAAATGCTTGTGTTATTTATTTCACGGGAAAACTTCTGAATGAAAAAGCACGCGAGTAGAATAAATACTGTCGAAATGAGAGAATTTTGACGTATGAATGGTGTGAGTTTGAGAGATAAATTAAGGAATAGTGTGATAAGATATCGATGTGGTGTAAAAGATGACGTTATGGCAACAGTAGGAAAAGGAATGTTAGGATAGTTTGGACAATGAGAAAGAATAGATGAAAGTAGAATGACTGCACAAATATACGGTGCGGACGTGAATGCAAGGATTGGTATAGGACGACCGAGGCAAACATATCTTAACCAGGTAGGTTAGCTATTAAAGAAGGGCCAGGTCAACCCAAGAATAAACGAGCGTGTATGAAAGGATTAATGCGAGTAAGGAAAGCAAGAGAGGTATGCCAACTGCCTACCCTGATGGGACACAGGCGTGATGTATGTATGTATGAAATTGTATTTTTTTTATTGAACTATGTTGATATTGGGCATACTCGCTGATGATGTATTTTGTAAGACGGATTTTTTTTATATATTCTATAGTTTTTGAGTTGTAGTTACTGTCGGTTCCGGAACCTCCGTCGCCTCTTTTGACTATATAGGTATGATATTTGGTATAGGGGGAGGTGCCGGTACCTCTCGGCAATAGATATGTTGATTATGTTTAATTATGCAAAAAATATTGCGTCTATATATTGAGATTTAAACTCTCCTTTAGAAAATGAAATCATCCTCTTTATATTAATTAGATACACTGTCCGAGATGTTATTTGTCTATATAATATTAATGCCGTGAGGTACCGGCAGAGTAGAATAGTACCTCCCACTGCACCAGGTGACGTAAGAGGGGACAAAGGTGCCAGAACCGACAGATGGCGGTATATCCAACCAAAACAATGCAGCTCAAATGAACATGACGGGGATGAGTAGCAGCATTCCCGTCGCGAAAGCTGCGCTCTGCGATTGCCAACACGCTTGCCCGGTACTGCAATTATGGGAAGAAACCGTCTTTCTTGAAAAGTCCTATGTCCATAGACATGCCGCCATCTGTCGGTTCCGGTTCATAGTACCGCCTCATTTTGGGCAATGTGACATAGTATCATCCGTTCACACACTGGTGATATCTTTGTGATGACGCGAGTGTCTATATGCTGTGGTGGTGGTTTGCCTTTAAGCGAACGCTTGTTTGATGATTTAGAAGTATTAAAAACATACGAAGGTGTTGTTTCTAGATGTGTTAGTTTTAAACATTTAATAGTCAGATTGTTGCCGATGGCGTAGATGGTAGTGATCCTATGTCGTGCGTTAAAGGTCTTGGGTTTGATTCCTACCGAGCACACACATTTATATGATAGACATTTTTGTTGGTTCTGTGTCTGGGTGTTTATCATTTTATTATAGTTTATAAAGCTGTTTAGTTAAATATATAATGACAACCTAGGAGCTGTGTATACAACATATTTTTTATTAAATATGTATTTCAGTATTATATTTGTGATATAATATATATGTATGTCGCGCTGGACACAGGTCGCATACAACCGGTCTTATTGGGGATTACTTGGGGAGCCTATGTCTACCAGTGGACGTCTTATGGCTGATATGATGGTGATGATTTGTGATTATATGTTGTCTGATGTCCTCAACACAAGTGCTTTAAGCGACTCAGAGTCAAGTCAATGTATGAGGAGTTTTCATAAATTTTATCTTTTAACGCGGAAACCCAGGCAAGACTGAAAATTCAGAGGGCCAACACCACCTGCCCCCACCTAAAACCCACCCTATTGGCAAGAGATGCTCAAAACAGCTTGTATAGATTTATTCAGCACTTAACCACCCTGTCGGTTTCATGCTTTGGAAGGTCTCCAAGGGTTTATGTAAGGGACTACATCCCTGCAACTGTTAACTGTGCGGGTGACAGCGGGAGCTGAAGCGGAAGCGAGTATTCCTGACGCACTTATCGTATATTATGTTTTCAATTTAATATTGACCATATTTACAACCAACTAACATATATATATATACACCCGTACGTTTATTTATTTATGTATTGAACTTTATTGTACAATATATTACAAAATGTACAAATGGCGGACTTAATGCCAGTCGGCATTAACTCCCAGTCAACCATTACACAAAACAGAAAATATATATAAATATTTAATAGTAATGAAGACAATATATATACAAAATGGATAATCGTTACATATAAATTTGTATAAATAAACCTACAAATATTTAATCTACATCACGCCTATGTAGTATTGCAAAATATAATTTTAAAACATTTAGTCTATATCATAATTTATATCCATCGGAAAACAGTCTAGCTCCAATGCTAAAGGCGGGGATGGGCACTATGGGCAGTCCATCCCCGTCGCAGAAGCTGGGCGCGGCAATTATAGGAACCCCCACCCCGAACTCCCGCTCTCGTTCCCGCGTCCGCCTGCAAAGTGTGCCTTACACAGCGACCGGAGCCAGCCTTGGCCAGTACAACATTTGCCAGAAATTTGCAGAATGACACTTGAGAACTTTCGTTTGGCAGCGCGCGAACATTCTTGCTTTGCGAAATCACGATAACCAAGTTAAGACAGTACGGACAGACAGACGTCATATATCTATTCTAGTAGTGTCCCGTGGGTTCACTCGAGTAATCCGTTTTTTTTAAATGAAAATAAATAAATAATTAATAAAATCACACGACTTCTCATACATGACCCTATGATACGTCACTTAAAGTCACTTCCTCTATTGTCTGATGTCTGTAACACAAGTGGTGTTATATCAGACAACAGAGGAATCACAAATACAAAACATAAATACGTATAATCAACACCCAGACACGGAACAAACATGAATATCATCGTATTAATATTTCTACTGAGTGGAAATCGAACCTACGACCCTGGCGCGTACGATGGTATCACAAATAAAAGTTCTAAATGAAAAGTAGCCAAGTTTGTTCTTCCAGCAGAGTTGGATAGCACTTCTACCAGGTGACGTAAGAAGCGACTAAGGTATAGGGACTGACAGATTGCGGTATATCCACCTGGAACTGAAAACTCAAATGAACTGCCCACTGCGACAATTATGGGCACAATCGAACCTATTATAGGGAGTCCTATGTCCAGCTGAACGTACGAACGAACGCTGACGTATTACTGAGGCTATGATGATGTTACTCATTGTAACATCCGCTATCAGCCACAAGCCGTTAAATACACACAAAAATTTGTAGTTTTTTTTGTACTCAAATACGTCCGCACAGACTTTGATATGCATTTAATAAAAAATTGTTAATTTGAAATGATAAACAAACACTTCTTATTTAATTTTATTTTTATAAACAGATACATATTTAAGGTCGTCTGCATTGGTACCTCATCACCATCATACCAGCCATTGGAAGTCCACTGCTGGACATAGGCCTCTTCAAAAAAGAGGTTTTTCGCCCATAATTGCCGCGCTGGGCAAGCGTGTTGGCAATCGCAGAACGCAGCTTTCGCAACGGGGGTTCTGCTGCCCACTGCTCTAGATGGATATACCGTCATCTGTCGGTTCTGGTACCTTAGTGGCCTCGACACCTGGTGCAGTGAGTACCTCACTCTCACCTATTTCTACCGACTAATAACAGTGTGCACATTGCGGTGTTCCGGTTTGAAGAGTGAAAGAGTCAGTAAAATTACTAGTTGGCGACACGCTAGTGATATCCTTGTGATATCACTAGCGTATATCGTAAGGACTGTATGCTTGTATGTTGACTTGGTCTAGTATAAAAAGGCTTAGTACATCCACTGAGAAGGACCATCAACAAGTGATATCCATATCCTTATTGTCAATACAGGTGATATGGTTGTTAATCATTGAAACAGTACATATAAGTGCCATACGTATTGTGCCTAATGTGTTTAAAAAATTAATAAACAATGCACGCCTTGTTTATTAATTTTTTAAACACATCCACCATTTCGGTGCTCGCCCTACGCTGTCTATATACGAGTATAGTAACATCTTCACTTATATTTTCAGTGGTTTAAAACTGCAGTAGATATATAATTACAGCAACATCAATAATTATATCGACCGTACTTAATTTACAAATACAAGAGAAAGAAGGCTGAGTAGGTTTTGATAAAATTTGGCATGTTGGTAACTTCAACCTCGGGGAAGGATGTTAACTGCTTTTAATCCCGGAAATGCTCCCGTGGGACTTGACACAAAGTTAAGTCCACGGGTAAGGAACGACGCTGGTGTGTGTTGTAATATTTATTTCAAAGATATTGCTATATGTTTCGCCACCAATCGTTTCTGGTACCTCATCCTCTATTTTTACCGTGCCATTCTGCTACTAAGGTATCCCACAGCAAATTGTACGTTGTAAAAGTTTATATAAACTCGTTAGCGTTTCCATTTGTAATTTTATAAGTAATATTTTTCTAATTATAGCAAATAAAATGCGGTTCGCACGATGGTGTCGCTGCGGGTGTAACAAAGATTTAAACGAACAGATAGCCCGTTATCTTAATCCAAATCTACACTATTATTGTAAAAAAGAAATGTATGTAATGAATAAACTCAAACACCACTTAATAAGAATGCAACATTATCTCTGATTCAGCCGTATCGTCATTACCAAGTATCGTCAGAGGCGACTAAGGTGATATCCACTCCTAACAGCTCGAATACGGGCGGGGATGAGCAGTAGCGTTCGCAAAAATCGCGAAAGCTGCGCTCTGCGATATGCAACACGCTTGCCCAGCGCTGTAATTATGGGTAAAATATCTCTTTCCTTGAAGAGGTCTACGTCCAGCATTGGAATTCCAATGGCTCCAATGGCTCTCTCCCTTCAACAGCAATGCGAACACTGCAATTTGCCGGTAGGAATAGGTGAGAGTGACGCACCAGTGACGACTATTCTCGTCTACCTAATGCGAATTTACAACTGTGATGTGTAAATCCATTCAAGGGTTTAGGAGATCTGACGATATACCGCCAGCTGTCGGTACCTACTGCACCTGCGGACCTTCTGCACATCATATCAGTGAGGATATGCATTGTTTTGTTTAACGTTCCGGTTGTTTCTCACGGGTCGAGCCTGACGTCTTGTAAAGCTGGTTTCCCAGAAATGTCTTGTCTTCAATCTTATCTTAGGGCTGACACAGATTTCGAGGGAATTACATCAAATGCAAACATAGTCACACGGTCGCGTCTTAAGTCATACCTGTGTAAGCGACGACGTCCGAATGGACTTTGGCAATATTTGTATGATCCAGTGCGACAAAGGTCATAGGTTCGATCTCCGCCCAGAACAAACAATTATATGATGATATTTGTATTTGTTTTGTGTCTGGGTTTTATTATTATTTAAGTATTATATTCGCAATTTATCCGTTCCCTGATATCCGTAACACAAGTGCTATAAGCTATTTGTCTCGCAGTATGATTCTTTAGTACTTTTGGTCAATGACATCCTCTCCCAGAGTTCCCTTGGGAAGGTCAATCGAAGGTCATCTGAGAGTACACGTCTTCTCTGATATAAATATTAAGGACCCAAAGCTACATTTATATTTATGATCTGACAGTATTGTCAAACACTATAAAGAAGAAAAATGTTGGCCATTCTTAATTTGTTTTTACACTACAGATAAGTTAGTTAAAATAAATATGTATGAAATGAGTAAAAATCAACTAAATAGTCATTAATAATACAGATAAATTTTAAATTAGTCAAGTTGTCTCAGTGTGGACTCGAACCTGCGTCTTACACTTGCCGTCTTACACTATTTACTACTTTACTATTTACTATTTTCCCTTCCATCTGCGCCATCGGGTCCTATATAGTTTTTATATAACCCGACAAAACTTGATAGTCCAACTGCGTCTCGAAAAAGTTAGTCGGGGGAATAAAAATGTTCCCCCAACAACACATTCAAGTTATCTCAACAAAAGATAACGGTATTAAAACAAAAAGTTAAAAGCAGCGGTATAACGGTATACCCGAGTGGGTAGAGACCGCAGGATACTGTTTTTGTACCGCGAATTGGCTATTTCGGAGCTTTTTTGCCGGCGGACACCGACGAAACTCATCTAGCCGAGATGTTCTTCGGATTTAAGTATATTTTATTTTTGCTAGCACACAATTCGTTTACGGACCTTTTTTCTGAACGAATCTCTCTCGCCGAACTGAAATTGATGACTGAGTTTTCACAGAATGATTCATTGAAAAGGTTGAGGCGTAAAGTTGTAAAATTCATGTCGATATGTCAATTGACTAAAATATGAAGACAATTTTGACGTGACAGAAAAAATAACACAGTAATTAAAATATTACTAGCACCGCCCTGCGGTTTCACCAAAGTTAAGTTGTAAACTGTCATACTAACTCTGCAACCCCATTTGACCCAGTTAAGGGATGATTTTCGAAAAAATATTGTCTAGGTGTTTTATGACTTTCAGTGTTGACTTTCATTCGAATAACTTAAAAACTAGCAAAATTTTATACTAACTTCCATTCTTAGTGTTTTTTATCAAAGAAAATGCAAAATTTTAAGTTTCTAACCCTTACAATATAGGCAGACATACATCTTTTCCTTGTACCTATATATAACTAAAAAAATCAGTCCGGTAGTTAACCTCACCGCAGCCTATAGACTCTCGTAACATCACAAGGATATCACTAACCCGTTGCCAACCTCGTGACTTGAAGATATCATGTCGCATTACCCAGTAATGTCCACCACCACAGCAATGAGAACACTACTATTTGGCGATAGTAATCGGTATCACCTTTTCCTAGTGAGGTACCAATAGAGACGACCTTTGTATGTGATCTACCTCATACCTCACATCAATCTATGAAAATAATTTAACTAATCTCTCCCAGTGACCGTCTACATAATGTTAGAACATGTTCGACAAAGGCGTCTCTATATCAAAAGTGCGCGACAACAGGACAGACAGCCCTACACGATTGTTAGCGAACAATAGCCATTTCCTTATCTCGACGCAATGCGGGCGCCATTGTGGCTCGTCTGCAGCGCGCACCAATGGTTGCCTAGATCTAGTCACAAATTAATATATACAGATGCCACGCGTGACGTACCGGCAGAGTAGAATAGTACCTCCCACTGCACCAGATGTCGTAAGAGGCGACTAAGGTACCGGAACCGTAAGATGGCGGTATATACATACGCAGTAGAGCAGCTCTAATGCATAGGGCGAGGCTGGGCAGCAGCATCCTTGTCTCGAGAGCTGTGCTCTGCGATTGTCAACACGCTTGCCCAGCGCGGCAATTATGGGCAAAATTCCCCCTTTCTTGGGGAGGCCTATATCCAGCAGTGGTGATATCCGGCAGTAAACGTTTTACAGCTAACATTCAAGTAAATATACTTTATTCAATTAGATTCATTACACGCACTTTCTCAATATCAGCTCTAATGCATAGGGCGGGGGTGGGCAGGCAAGCTGCGCTCTGCGATTACTAACACACTTGCCCAGCGCGGCAATTATGGGCAAAAAACCTCCTTTCTTAAGAAGGCCTTTATCCAGCAGTGGACTTCTAATAGCATGTATGATGATAATGATGCTACGCTGCTAACATTCGTTTTAACCTAAAGCTGGACAGAGGTTTATTAATGAAATGACCCTGTTCCCGATTGATCTTGATGGTTTTACAAGATCAGAGCTGTAGCAGCGGTTATCACTCAAGCCTCTGGGGTTGAACTTCGGCTACTCAGACCCCGTTGGGGATAGTTAATCTGTTGCTATCAAAGAGTACTAAAACCACAGGATCGCGCCGGACACAGGCCACATACAACCAGTCCTTTGGAGTTTACTAGGGGAGGCCTATATCCAGCAGTCGTCTTGCGGCTGATATGAAGAAAATGTCTCTCGAAGGACAGAGACTGTGTGTATCTTCGAAAGTTTACATCACAAATAGACGTGATCTATAAAGAAGCCTATATCGGCGGGCTCAGAGCGATCAGGAATGTGGAAATCCGAGAAAGAACCATAATTACCAACATAACCCAGCGGATCACTACGTTAAAGTGGCAATTGACAAGCGCATATGGCCTAAAAATTCCAGAATGGAGATCACGCCATGTTAGCACTATGTAGGACGATCAAGTTGTACAGCGGTGGATGTCGAGTACAACCAGGCCTATTATAGATCTCTAGGGGAGGCATACAGCCAGCAGTGGACGTCCTATGGCTAATAAAATATGATGATGATCATGATGAAACAGATTCAAGTTCTCAATTTTATTCATGAATATAAAGAGACAACCATTGCATCCGATGCATGTTTAGCTATAAATTAATAAATTCCCACAACATCTCATACCAATGTATGAGATGTTGTGGGAATTAATTATATTTACAGGTCAATGACCTGTCTTCGTGGTAAGTCGCTTCAAGCCTTTGTGTTACGGACGCCAGACAACAGAGGAATCACAAATATACTACTCAAATACATATATTTAACACCCAGACACAGAACAAACACATATATCTTCATACAAATATTTGCTCCTGGTGGGAATCGAACTCACAACCCTTGGTGCACATAATAGGATCACTACCATCTGCGCTATCGGGCCCGTCTATGCCTGGGTGTTATAAATATATGTTTAAAAATATTACATTCAAGTATCCGTAACACAAGTGATTTAGCTACTTATCTCATAGACAAATGAATATACAAGATGTGTGAATTTATTACAGTTATCTAGACAGAATATGAGATGAACAGGTTCACACGTTGGTCTGAGCCATCTGTGCCTGACCACTTTGTGTAGAGACCAGAGATAAACCATCGGCAACGGTAGCGTAATGCAATTCAGACTAATTTATTAGCAATTAAAATGTAATCAGACTCGGATTAGAAACAAAATATTCGATAAGGCTGTATCCGGCATTTAAAGTCAAGGCGGTGCCAAGGATTGTTGTAAATTTAAAAGATGCTTTATCTTCACACCCAGACACAACAAAAAAAATCATTTACGTTATGTGTGGCTGTGTGTGTGTTTTCATTTTTCGCAATTCATGGAAAGTCTTTAGTCTGCATTATGGCCAACAGCATTTCCGCCCGCAACTTCCCGCAAGGGGCGAAACCGCATCCTTGAGGAGCTCTCGTTAATCCGAGAAGAATTATATGTTAGTCGTTCCTTGTAAAATGTTGTCCCGATTTCATGGAGAAAAATTTAGAGCTAGATATATCCCATGGGAACATGTTTTCGTTAAAATTTCGTAAGCTATATGTTATTCCAGATCATCAATAAGCTCTAAGCCAATTTTCCTTCCAATCTGTTTACCGGTTCCAATGTGAAAGAGTCACAAACATATTCACGAACCCAAAATATTAGTAAGTATAAGGAAGTTAATTATTGAGGTAGACCTCTAACAAAGGTCGTCTGCATTGGTACCTCAAAGCTTGTCAATAAAAACAAATAAGTTCAACCCTTCAGAATAAACGCTTCGTTAAGGAAGAGAAGCAAAAAGTTTTGATGGAAGCTCGTTCTGAGCATCCTTTAATTATTAGGTGACGAGATATGATATCCTTGCGATATCACTGTTAGTAAAAGTTCCGGCGTCATGATCATACCAGCCATAAAACGTTCATTTTGTGATATACATGCCTTCCCAAGTGATTTCTAATAGGAAAGGTTGCAGCAGCCTGCGTTCAACGCGATCCTACGGTTTCAGTCAGATAGTCTGTTGTAGTCTTGCTGGTACGTGTTCTCCATTCCAGGACCGTACCGCTTCATTGGTAGTCATCAGATAAGACAAATCAAGAAGTCATCCGTACCTAAATGTAAGCGCAGCGGAGCCGTATCCTGGCTGGTGCAGCCGCAGTGCGGGAGAGTACTGCTGGGTGTAGGTGGCAGGCGGCGCGCGGGGCGGCGGGGGGGCCACCACCGCGCCCGCGGCAGACTTGCCACCATACGCCAGCGCGCCGCCGCCGCCGTGGCTGGGCTCCGTTTGCCCGGGCCTGGAACAATACAACAAAAGCTGATTATCATGACAACACACACCAATATCTTACTTCTTCCGAAGTAAATGCTAACGTCAATACCTGCGCCAGCGCATCTCGGCTCGAGTGGCCGTCGTTGGGGACAGTTAAGGCTGGAGGTCTTTATCTCTGTTTTCCACCATCTATATAGATAAAAGGAGACGCTGATTGACTGACTGACTGACACAGGGCCTAAAAAATAAGGGTCAGAAACTTACAATTTTACACAGCGAAATGCTATATCTGTACATATCAAATTTTAAGCTAACATATCAAAGCATGGCCTTAACGTTGATGAAACCGCTTTTAGCTGTGGTATGAAAGGTAACAACTACTGCTGGACAGCAGTTCTACGTGACCTGCATCTGGTCTAATCAGGTCGTCTGTTCACCTGGTGGGAAGGTTAAAATGACAGAATATATTATGACTTGCAGCAGTTAATTTTAAGTGCTTCGATTGAGTCAAAAAAAGGTATTTAACTGGAGCTAGAAAAATAAGGTCCTAGCGTCTTAACCTGCATATTTTTTAATCTATAGAATGTAGGATCAGGATGCGGGATCGCGCTGGACACAGGCCGCATACAACCGGCACTATTGGAGATTACTTGGGGAGTCTTAAGTCTTGTTCTAATGTAGTAAGAAGAAGTTTGTTGTTTGTCATTCGTCAACAACAATATATTTATGCTGACCGCATTTCTAGGATGCCACAGAACATGTTGACTACATATTATTAAAAAGCCACCACGTCTGTATGTTAGAACGCGTAAACTCAAGAACTACCGAACGGTTTTCATGCGGTTTTCACCGATCCAACATTAAAAAGTATGTATGAAGAGATCAAGAAATAATGCATATAAACTATAGCTAGAGGTAATGAAGAAATATAATCATGCAGCACACAGATCTCTACAATACACACAGAGAATCTCTACAAAAAATATATTTTCACCCAATTTGTTGAAACCAGGAGTTTACATATTTTATCAATTTTCAAGTCTCTGTATAGTTTTCATCCAGGAGCGCGATCCATACGCGCGAAGCCGGTGCCAATGCAAAGCTGGCATAGCAATCATTTTAAAGGATACCATAAAAAGAATTAACTTACTACGAATTACAAGAGTAACATCACTATAATCGAGAGACCATCGAGTCGAGAATCGAGTCAACCCACAAATTACAACTACTTTTTGCGAAACGAAAATTATCGAGTCACCACAAACATCTGACTCATAAGACATAAACATCCGGGTGATTTTTTACTGCACATGCTTTTGCGCAAGCACATAATGTCATCATCGGCATCAGATCTGCCGTTGTACCTCCACTGAAGGACATATCATGAGGTAGACCTCATACAGACGTCGTCTGTCTTAGAACTCATCATATCAGCCATCGGAAGTCCACTGCTGGACAAAGGCCTCCGCAAGAAAAGGGGGAATCTTGTCCGTAATTGCCCCGCTGGGCAAGCGTGTTGGCAATCGCAGAGCGTATCTTTCGCGACGGGAACGGAAACACCAGGTCGAAGTCTTATTAAAGAATGGCTAGTTTAAAAGTCTACCTGAGTTAGACTTCTTGCCTAGGTCAAATAGCAGTATTCGCATTGTCGTGTTCCGGTTTGAAGGGTGAGAGAGGCAGTGAAATTACCGGGTAAATATGTCATAATATTTTCAGTTCACAGTGATGATATCCTTGCGATGACACTAGCGACAGACAGCTGTCCCGTTAACCATAAAGTGGACTGTATGCTTGTTTGCTACCTTCATATTATGATAAAAAATGTACTAAGAACAAACCAGCGTGTATGAACTACGAATAAAGGAAGCGAGAGAGGTATGCCAAGGTACCGTGGAGATCCAACATCTCTGCCTACCCCTATGGGAGACAGGCGTGATGTATGCATGCGTAAAGACACAAAGAATAATAAAGAGAAATGTTAAACACAAAATTAAACATGTAGACGTGCGCTGGCCCGCTATGCACCTGCCTTTCTCCGTGACTCACGCTTGGTGTTTACCACCTGCACTTTCCAAATACCCGCACATCTGAATATTGCATTTATACCTCCATTTTCCGTGCGGTATTGAACAATATACCGCATTGTATCGTGTTTGTTCTCTTATAAAGATTTATTGCTTGACAATTCCATTAAATAAATCATTGATTGCTATTTTTTGGGCTGAACGAAATTTGTTTTTGGCTATACTTGTGGACACAAAGATGGTTCCTTTAACAAAAGTTACTAATTCCTTGAAACGTTATCTGTAGTCAGTGAGAGTTTATTTAGAATCGGTCCAGCCATTAAGAGATTAACAGGTATAAACAGACCCAATACAAATTCTTTTACAAAGACCAATTAAAATATTAAAATTTTACTTCCCTTTTATTTGTATAGATATATGAATCAGCATATAGTTTTTTTTTCTTTTAATCTATCAAAACATAACAAAAATAAAACAATCGAACGAAGACACAAATCTATTATGACATTATAGGTTTAGCAACTTAAATGAATAAAAGCGCGGGCCGCCACTAACACCTATCAACGAAACAAATTCTAGCCCACCTGCCGGTGTCGTTGACCCAACAACAGTGTTGCAACCAGTCCCTTATTATTTAGCCGGCGAGCGTTTTTTATTTATGACGCCTGGAAATTACCATAATGTAACGATACATACTGCGAGCGTTTCTAGTCTAGCCGGGAGCGGGTCTAGTCAGTTTTCTAGACTATTAAATGGTATAAATTCCATCGGCAGTAAGAAACTTTGTATAATTTTTCAAGAAAACAAAATTGTCATCGACTCCAATATCTATGCAAAATAACCAGTTCACACTAAATTGCGAGAGGAATTTCTATGCTTATATAATACTGTTTAGATGTTTGTATGTTTAAACGGGATTATAGGGATCGGTGATCCGATTCGTTCGAAAAATATTTTTTTAATTGGCAGTTGATTTATTGAGGGATGTCATAAGATATAGATAAACTATAGGATTCATCTAATACAGAGTAAAATGTTGAAAAGAAAACTTTAAAATCCTTTATTTATTAAGTATAAGATTCATCATCATTACAGCCATTGGAAGTCCACCGTTGGGCATAAGCCTCCCCAAGAAAGGGGGAATTTTGCTTATAATGGCCGCGCTGGACAAGTGTGTTGGCAATCGCAGAGCGCAGCTTTCGCGACAGGGATGCTGCTACCCATTTCAGCTACACTGTTACGAATGGATACCGCCATTTGTCGGTCCTGGTATCTTAGTCGCCTCTCACGACACTTGGTACAGAGGGAGGTACTATTCTACTTTGCCGGTACCTCTCGGCGTACCTCAAGGATTATAAATATCCATATATTTTTAAAGAAGTTGGGCATATAAATAACAAGAACTCTAGAGAAGGATATCGACTTCTGATCCCGGAGAATTTCCCAAAGGACGCGACATAAAGTGAATTCTAAACGATAATTATCAGTTTAATTATTCAGCGATTTTTAAATATTTCGTATTTCCACAGTTAGTGATACCAATTGGATATACATAGTTTTTTTTCGAACCTATCTTTTGCCGAGCGGTACCATCAAGGAGAATAGTACTTCCCCCTGTACCAGGTGTCTATTAGTCAACCTGTAGCGTAAACAAATACAACAGGAAAGTGCAACAGCTTTCTTATCGCTGGACTGCCCTATGTGATTGCCCCCACGCCTTCGCAGTGCGGAAATTATAGGCTAAATATCCACCTTTCTTGGTCCAGCGGTGGACGGTCTAGGGTTGGCATGATATGAGGGTACGAGGACGCAAGGGTGGTGGGTTCGTTCGCTCCAGGATAAGCATTTATGTGATGATATGTTCGTTGTGTCTGGGTGTTTAAATATGTACTTAAGTATATACAATACTATTTGTGCCTCCATTATCACGGATTCAGGTGACAAATTTATTATATTATTATGATTATTAAACAACCGTTAAGGGGATGAAATAGATAGGGGTTTAGTTCGTTTCACTTGAAATTACTCATGAATACATTAAGTATTGGATCCAACTTATTATTTACCTACAAACGTGTCGGCCATAACTGCGTGGTCAGACAGACGTGAATCACAAATAGTACAGGTGAGTAACCCAAGGTGACTCACTTTTCCTTCAAAATGGAGGCGCTCATATAAAATTGCATTAAGGTTATTTTTCGGCGGACTTGATGACGCTGTAGGTAGTTTTCCTGTCTCAATATACCCATCCATAGCAAACATTTATGTAATGAATTGTGTTTGTTCTGTGTCTGGGTATTAAACATGTACTTAAGCATTACATTTGTGTATCTGTTGTCCGTAAAGAGCTCAAAGCGAATCATCTTAAAGTCTGGATTAAGTCAGTCAAATAAAATTTTATAAATAAAAAATCGCAAGTAAAATATGTCTAGAAATAGTGCACCAATTCGGATAATTAAATTTTGATAGTGTATGTAATTGTCAGCATGCAGTTTTCACAGGATCTGGGTGTTAATATGAAACATTTTGTTGTGTTTATATAATAGGGACGAACGGGATAAAATCTATCTCAAATATCCAGACGGTTGTCGTCATCACCACCATCGCTTAGTGATATAAGCAAAAAATA
Organism: Heortia vitessoides; assembly: GCA_020976665.1. NCBI lineage: Eukaryota > Metazoa > Arthropoda > Insecta > Lepidoptera > Crambidae > Heortia > Heortia vitessoides. The sequence continues at coordinate 12,808,334 of JACJUM010002809.1, forward strand.
TGTAGATAGTATAAACAATAAAAGAATAAACGAGCGTGTATGAAAGAACTAATGCGAGTAAAAGAAGCTAGTAAGGTATTTCAAGATTGAAGCAAGTACCCGTGAAGCACAGGCGTAGCAAAGTACGTCCATAACTGTTAAGATGTCACAAAAAAACGACCGGGTACCGAACTCGAAACCACCCACACCTGAGACACGAAGCCACCACCAACTGGCACGCCAACAAAACCACAATATACATCCATCAAACCTATGTATATAAATTCGCAGAACCAAACATGCCCTTGTGCCAGTGTACTGTATTCGTTGGTACTATGTCGCCATGAAAGTAAAAGTTATATAGAGAACTATCCGCACCGGGCGCCGGCGGGGCGAAGGGTCGGGTAGGGGGAGAGGGGGGGCTGAACTTCGGGGACGGGGAGAAGGTTGCGCGGGCCGCGGGGGGAAGGGGCGCTCCCGGACAATTTCCGCTACGCACGCACGTTCGTACACGAAACTATGGAACTGGTTTAGTTGTTTTAAGAATTCCCCTTTTTTACACGCATCAACGTAACTAAGATATATACATACCGTACATGTAAGTATTTTTTTTTATTTTATTTATTTATTAGGTAACCAATAAGGTCATACTTGTTGTACTTGCTTCGGCAGTACATATACTAAAATTGGAACGATACAAACATCAACCATAAAGTGACGGATAGCTTATGAATTCAAAATTGGGAACATATCGCTCCCATAACCTATATACAATTAACCTCAAATAAGACTTTAAATTGAAGTACATACATACGTAGTTATTCTGGCTTACAAGTACTTAGAATCTATTACTTACTAATAACAGAAAATCTACTGTTTATTACTTCATCATCATCATACCAGCCATTGAAAGTGTACTGATGGAGATAGTCCTGCCCAAGAAAGGGTAAATTTAGTCCACAAATGCCGCTCTGGGCAAGCGTGTTGGCAATCGCAATTACTCGCTATATATCTACATTATATTAAATACCAAAGATATATATTTTATTAATTTAGGCAAACTACTTTATATGTACTTAATAATAAAATTTTCAAGATGTCTGAAAAATACTTATACTTATATAATATAATAAAAAAAATGTTTATCCTGGACAAACAACGTGAGACGAAAACTTATATATAGTTTTCGTGTCACGTTGGATACAGCAGCGTCCCGCAGGTTTACCTGCGTAGTTTCCGTTTCCGTAAGAATATTTTATTTAATTTATTTATTTTATATCATATGTATTTCTTATGTATATCATATGTATTTTATATCATATGTATATGTATATATATATATATATATATAATACATTAAGTCCGCATTTGTACATTTTGTAATATTTTGTGCAATAAAGTTAAATAAATATCCAATTAGTATCTATTTTCATCCTTTAGGCAGAAATTATTGTGTGAAATACGTTATATAGAAGTCACCGATGTCTGCTTGTACTGGGCTGTCTACTTGTATTTATGCCTGATGTCAGACGAACCAGACCGCATCTTGTCCGTCTGTGTGTCTAAAATTAGATTAAAGGGATCCGTGAACCAGTGGTGCATCACATAACACCGGTTGTCAGTTAGATCTAATTAACACCAAATTTAACATAATCTTACCCGACCTATCGTGGAAGTTAAGAAACTTCTGCAAGATTTTATTAGGATGGGTGACCTAAAATTATTAGCGAATCCGTTTTTCTCGGTATTTGAAAATATTTGGGTTAATGGCAAATAACTGGGTGATGTGACATAACCTTCAAATCACAAGCATCTTTTCAATGATATGCGGACGGCCATTTCTTTGTCAAATTAGTCATATAAAAAAGAAGCTTTCGTCAATTCATCAACATATCAGACATAAGCCGTCCACTGCTGGACGGCCAGCAGATTTTGAATAGGATCGTTAATATGGTCTCAGGTGACTTTTATTGTCTGTAATATAAAAATTCAAAGTAATTTTTTTTCTACTGTATATGACGTAACTTGAGAGATTTATCATATTTTATAACTTAATTTATTGTCGCAATATTGTTCTCCCGGGTACTAAAGTTAACTTTGCAGGTAAAATTGCGGAACTTTATATATATACTAGCTGTCCTGGCAAAATGATATAAAAATAACTAAAATGACTAAAATATACTAAAATGAATATAAAAAATAGATTTGTGACAGAAAGGTAAAAAATTTGGTTTGTATAGATTTGTGTATGTTGAGTCATAAAAAAAAGAAAACAAAAAAATTATTAAAATAATAAAATAAAAAAAATGGTGTGGACAACCCTTAACATCTAGGGGTGATGAAAAATAAATGTTATCCGATTCTCCAACCCTAGCCGATATGCTCGCCGAGATTCACTAAAATCGGTACACCGCGACACGAGAATTTTATATATTAGATATTCGTGCCACATTGTTTGTCCAGGATGAACATTTTCTTTTTATCATATTGTGTGCAGTTAAATTCAACTTGAGAGAGAGAATAATATAATAGTTTTTATTTCGAGTTCCAGCAGCCATATTTATTTCGTTTTGGTGCATTTTAAGTATGTTACTTTTATAGATCCATCTGTCGTTTCCGGTATGTAACTTACAGAGGTACTGTATACTCTACCGGTACCACATGATTGATCGTAAATAGCGTAATTTTTTATATTGTTTTACGACGCAACGACATAAAGGTCGACTTAAAGCCGCCATGTTGTAACAGCTGTTGTGTTCGTAATGGCGTCTATTCCAAATAATTTGACAGCTTTTGAATATTCTGGGAATTAATGGCCGCGTTGTTAACAGTCGCCGAATGAGATAACATACAAATAGGTAGATCGAACTGTATACGTAATACAATATAAGATTATAAATGAGGGTATGTGAGAATGTATGTTTGTAACACATTCACACGAAAACCGCTAAATGGATCTGGATGGAATTTGGAGATGGAAGATAGATTATAGTTTGGAATAGTGTCAGATAGTTTTTATCTCGGAATAATAATTTGAATACAATAGATTTGCGTCCGCAACTTCATTCGCGTATGTCGCGTATTTCATTAGGAGTATTTAAAACTGTTACTGTAGTAGTGAAATATAGCCAGCTAGCAAATCCGACAGACGTCCTGTCTTAACTAAATATATTAATCAATAAATTAATATTACGACTATAAATTTAAATTTGAACACGGTAAGCAAAACTTGATTAAAATCGATTAAGTAATTCAGAAGTTCATCCCGGACAAACACTGTGACACAAAATCTTTAATATAAAAATTTTAAATATTTTTTTGCAAATATATATGACCTAACTTGAGAGATATCATATCTTTTAACTTAACTTATACGCAATATTGTTTTCTTAAATAACATATGTATGTAATTAAGACAGGACAACGTCAGTTCGCAGGTAGTTTTGTTGTTATATTTTATCGAAAATAATGACAACATCTAACTTAATATTAAATTATGGATACATATACGATAAATATGAGCAAAATTGATTGGACCAAATTCGTATATTAATAATATAATAATAATTCCCAGAACATCTCATACATTGACCTGACTTCGTATTAAGACGCTTAAAACACTTGTGTTACGGACGCCAGACAACAGAGGAATCACAAAACTAATACTTCAACACATATTTTTAACACCCAGACACAGGACAAACACAAATACATATAATCATATAAATATTTGTCCTGGGTGGGGGTCGAACCCACGTCCTCTAGCGCATAAGATTGGATCACTACCATCTGCGCCATCGGGAACTTAAAAAAATATATTAATAATGTGTTACTTACTGATGATGTATCTGTCTGTAAATGTAAGAATTATTGAAATCGGTGAAGCATTACTCGAATGTATCCGTTTCGAAGAAACAAATGCACTAAAACTGACCCCACCCGGTGCCTACGCGACTTCCAGGAACGCACTTCTGTTTACCAAGCTAAAATGTTCGTCCCAAAGCAAACATCCTTTAATTAGTGAATTCAGAATACAGCAATAGATCAATCTATTCAAATCTTTCAAAACTTATATAATATAAACAGTAAGTTCAAAATTGAATGGAAAAATTTTCATGAATTTTTTAAACATTTTCATGCAAGCATATGAACGCGTTTGGCATGCATCCCCAACCACCGTTATCGACCCAAAACCATGCGAGATCGTGGCTCGATAGAATTTCAAATCATGATATAACACGCCTCCTATTTTAGGAAATAAATTTATATTTTAACAGTTACACGAACTATGTTCGGACCGATTTATAAATGTGGCTGTGACGCAACGTTTCCGGGCGAGATTAATAATAATAATAAATACACTGACCTGACATATATATAAGTTTCTTAAGTTCCTGTGTTACAGATATCAGTTAACAGAAGAATCACAATTATAGTTTAAAATTATATTTGATGAAAAAGAACAAAAGAAAAATCATAACACAAATGTTTGTCCTAGGTGGCGATCGAACCCACGACCCTTATCGCACAAGATGTGTACATGTCTGTTACGCTTTTGCAACTTTACCAGACTTTAAAAAAAGTCGGGATTGAGATAGTTTGATTTCCCTAAGTATTAGATCAAAACGCAATGTTAAGTGATCAGCAACTTGTTAAAATATCAACTATAACGGGAGACATACATCTCTCAATTCTGATCCTCTTAAATAATTTCATTAAAAATAAACGGTACAAAATATACTATTGTTTAACCAACTTATAATTATTCTGTTTGCCAAACATAAAATTTATCTAAAGGAAGTTAATTGTAATGTCCACCTAGAAATTAATATATGTATTAACAAAAGAACTGCCGATCGCCACTAAACCTCCAAACAGACAGTAGAACAGGTCTAAAAATGTGTTCGGAATGCGACGATGAGTACCGAAAGCAATAACCCTAGCGGAAAATATGTAGCGACAACAAAATAAGTGACAGCGTCACAGCCGTTCGCCGCGCGGCCGCTCTGTTTTCGAGGCGTTTCTCGGAACAGTGCACTTGCGTCCGACAGCGCGCCGGTTGTGTACAAAAATAAATACAATGAGCACTTTCCCGCGGCGCCGGTGTGCGAAAACGACATAACCTACACCAACGCGCGGCCAAAAAAAGACGCTCGCCTCCACAAGATAAGGTCGAGAATAACACTCGCGGGGGGGAAGTGCGTCGTTGTTGTTGCGCGGAGAATTCGATGCGTCACGGAATGGCAGCGGCGGGTGCGGGGGAGAGAGCGGCGCGGGGGGCGGGAGGGCGGCGGGTCATCGTGCTAAGCGCTATACATATCTATAGCTTTGTTTGATCCGATCTGTGTACGCCGGGTATAGGTGTACATAGATGTTTGTACTCTACGCGGTTGCCAGCCGGGCGAGCGCCGCGAAGGTCACAGTCGGTGGACGGTTGTAGCTAAGTTACGTGTTGATCGACGCGTTTACCCGGCGGGATATGAAAATGGTTCGCGCATTTCTCTTGCTTTGTAAAAATGGCCGACTATTGTGGCGGGAAACGTAGTTTACGTAGCGTTTGCAGTGCGCCAAATTGATTACTCCATGATTTATTAATTTGTATTTACCTGGTATACAATAAAGAATGAATTATTATTACAGAAATAAATCTGTATTTCCCTTGGTCACGGAATTTAGCGTGAACAGCTGTACCGATTTCGCTTATTCTTTTTTGTTGTATTGATTGTGAAGGATCTTATTAAAAAAATTGGGAGTCGCACGGTCAATTATTAAAATAACTTCATAACTCCAATATAATTTTCTAAAGTAACGTTACGTAGTTTGCCATCACTTTTTTTAATATTAGACTAGATCGGCAACAGTCCGCGTGGCACCTAGTAAGCGTCACCGCAGCCTATAGACGCTCGTAATATCACAAGGATATCACTAGCGCCTTGCTAACCTTGTGACTTGAAGATATTAAGACACATTACCCAGTAATTTCACTGCCTCGCTCACCCTTCGATCCGGAACACGGCAATGCGAACACTGACTGGTATTTGTTAGAAATAGGTAAGAGCGAGGTACTAAGCAGACGACCTTTGTATGAGGTCCTTATGTTGAAAGGGGATCGAAACACGACCCTTGGAGTATAAGATAAAATCACTAACTTGTGCGCCATCGGGCCCGTCAATATATCGTGTAAAGCAGACGGATCGGATAAAATCATATTTTTATTATTTATAAACAAGCTGTGCCCGCGACTTCGTCCGCGTGTTATAGTTTTTTTGGGTACCATACCTCTTTACCTTAACTTATATAAACTTTGAATGTCATGTTTATTTATATAATATAAACAATGGCCTGAAAAATTAGTTTCAAGTTTCTCGCACTAAAAATAGCGATACTTCCATACAATTTTTTTATCCCCTTTTTCGACCCCTTACAACCCTTATCTCGAATAAAAAAATAGCCTATGTCTTTTCTCAGGGTCTAAAAATTGTCTGTGCCGAATTTCATCAAAATCGGTTGAGATGTTCAAGCGGGAAAGCGTAACAGACAGACAGAGTTACTTTAGCATTTATAATATTAGTTAGGATACAGGACGTCTGTCGGGGTCGTACTTCATAATGTTTTTCTTGTTCTTTTTCTTGTTTTTTTCAAACACTTGAGCGTTTACATCATGTCAGACCAGCTCCAGTAATTGAATTCGTGACAATACTAACATTGATTAGGTTACACAACGATGTATCTGGAATTAATCATTTATTTTACTTTTAGTCACCCATTTCAGTGAGTGATAAGAAAACATTGACGAATAAATATATGACCCAACTGCGCATTTCAGAGTGAACTCTCAATTTACGATAACGTTCAAAATTGCTGTAATATATGACGGGTCCGATGTTGCAGATGGTAGTAAACCTAACTTGTGCGCAACACAAATATTTGTATAAAGAATATCAGTATTTCTTCTGTGTCTTTGTGTTATTTATATTTATGTAAGTACCTGCGACTTCATCTGCGTAGAATAGTGACTTTCAGGATTTATTTAATTATTTTAAAACGGATTCCGAATTATTTAAAAATAAAGTATAGGTAGTCTATAGCCTTCCTCGATATATGACTTATCTAACACTATAAGAATTTTTCTAATCGAACCAGCGGTTCCTGAGATTAGCGCGTTTAAACAAACAAACTCTTTAGATTTATAATATTAGTATAGATTATATTTGTAACTTCTCTATTGACTGATACCTATGTATAGTATGAGATGTTGCGTGAATTTATCGTTACTATTTACGTATTTTTAATAGGTTTACAATTATATAGTAGTCTTTTCGGGTACATACAAGAAAATATTCTTTTGATCCAGCTACAATATTTCATTGAAACTTCCGAACCTGATTGTCCCCTACAAACACGGTCCTGACAATTAGGATAGAATTATCCAATTAGATGCAGTTGTTCTCGAGTTATGTGCGTACATACATTTCGGAGGTTCAATTTTATTTATATTTATATAGGTATTGAATTGGTTTTATATACTAGCTGTCCCATCAAACGTTGTTCTGCCATATAAAATAAAGAAAATGAATAAACTAATATTATCGCTTTTATTATTAAAAAAAAATAGGGGTTGGTGATAGAAAATTTGGAGAAGTATGGGAACGAACACTGTGACATGACAATTTTAACATTAGAAGAAGATTTACTAATACATAATTACTTTCATTATCGGTTTTAATATTTCTTACTCATCATTATCATAGCAGCCATAAAACGTCCACTGTTGGAGATAGGCCTCCTCAGGAAAGGGTGATTATGCTCAAAATTACGCGCTGGGTAGTTTCGCGACGGGAATGCCGCTGCCCATCCCCGCCCAGTTGCATTGGAGCTACACAGTTCGAATAGATATACCGACGTCGGTTGGTTTAGGTGCCTCAGCCGTCTTAATACAATGATTTTTTTTTTAACTAAAATCGTATATTTCAAATACATAGACTAAAACGCTACCGCCAACTTCAGGGTGTACATTTAATCAAGTGATAACCCGCTATCGTTTAATCCATACCTGGTACGATTAGCATTAGTTAATCTCTGATTACGCTAACACCCGATTAGGGCCTGCGCCCAGTTCGGGCCGTCACGCGAGGCCTACAGGGGAGCACAAAGCACCCTAGTGCATGCAAATATGCAATCTAGGTACAAACCTAGCCGATGGGCAATTTAAAGCCTAATTTGGCTACCGATACTATTTACAGATAGTGGAAAGTTTAGTTTTTTTCTTATTTCGGTTTTAACTAATTTTTATATAATAAAATTTGAGTGCAGAGATAGTATGAGAGTTGCCGTTTTTTTAAGTTATTCGCATAAATTTCAGTAACAAGGTTCTTCAATGAAAATCATCTTCTAAGGGGGTATAAGGCAAGGTTAGTATAAAAGTCTCTGTATATATAAGGAGAAGGTGACTCAGAAAAATTCATTATTACATATCCCACTTATGGAGAAAGATTTTAGGGTATACATTTATATTTCGTTGTTTATTGACACAGGCTTCATTAAACTTAAAAAGGAAGCACTGGCCACTTATTATAGATATATTATAATTTTTTTCATCTATAGGTATATATAATTAAAATTGATGTATCTGTTTGTTATATTAAAAAACGCTCTTCTACATGCATATAAATGTATATACGGTACACATATCAAAAATATTTTTTTACAATTATTGTCTGTCTGTATGTCTGTCTGTTTGTTCCGGCTAATCTCTGAAACGGCTAGACCGATTTAGACGGGACTTTGGCTGGAAGATAGCTGATATAGTAAGAAGTAACTAAAGCTATATAACATTACGCTACAATCAATAGGAGGAACAATAAAATTGTAGCAAAAATGGGCGAAAAATATTATGTTTTGAGAGATTCCGTTGCGTAGGCTGCGAAAAGGTTTAGCTCTTTACGCAAATATGTAAGAACGCGGACGATGTCGCGGGCACAGCTAGTTTTCATATATAACATAACGCTAAGACCAATAACATCATAAATGATACTAAGAATTTTCTACAACGAGAATTCGAGTGAAACCGCGGGGCGATGCTAGTCGGGATACATAGCTTATTTACTATGCAGTATGTTCTCAGATATAGGCGGGTATGTACTGCTGTTCAGTGAGGTTGCATCATGATATGCGACTGAGTCACCAGGTCTATTTTTGCGTGGCAAACAACAATTTCCTTGTGCGGGCTCGTGAAATCATCATTTACAATGAGATTTACCTGTCTAACTTTGTATTATTCTGTATTTACTGTGATATAAGTATTCTTTGCCGTGAGGGACCGGCAGAGTAGAATAGTACCTCAACCTTTACCGGCTGTCGTAAGTGGCGACCACAACCGACAGATGGCAGTATATTCATCTGTAACTCTCTGCTATTACCAACATGTTTTCTTGGAGGCCTGGAAGGCCTTTCTTGGAGGAAGCAATGGACTGTCAATGGCTGATATGATGATTATCGACGAGGGCTAGAAGTATTTAATTAATTTACGTATTTTTACGGATACGACCACAAGGCGGGTAAAACAGGGTCGCTAGTCTTGTATAACACTACAAAGTTCAAAAGCAAAATACAATAAGGCTATAAAAAGGCATAGCTTTGAAAATAACAAAATCTCGAACGATTCGCGTTATAGAACTCGACTAAAACATCATTCCAAGTTTTCTAGAGTATTCGTGTCGGAATTCGTCGGGACTCGAAAATGTTATTACAAAGTTATACACTGAAGTTCCGTAAATACCGTGGGGTACCGGCGGTGTACAATAGTACCCGCACCTGCACCAGGTGTTTAAGAGATACCCATCCGAAACAATATAGCTTACTCAAAAATTAATAAAATATAAACATAGTAAACTGACATCAACGCAGGGCCTGAGCTATAAAGTGTAGAAACTTAAAATTATGCATAGGGGTTTCTTTAATAACGTCAGGAAGCGTAAATTCTCTCATTAGGGGGATAAAACGGGGGTGCAAAGTTAGTATGAATCCTTGCTATTTTCGAAGTTATTCGAATAAAATTTAGTACGAAGGTCCTTCATTGAACGCCAAGAAATATGTGTTATTTTTTCGACAATATCCCTTAAGATGGTAAAAGGACTTGCAAATATAGTATGAAAGTTCACTGACACCAGGTTTGTTTAGAATTTAGTTTAAGTTTTAGTTTAAATCATTAAAATAAAGTCTAATTAAAATTTGGCATCGCGTAATGCGCTGTTGACTTCATTAACAATACCTGAAGGTTATCTCTCGTCCGAGGTCAACTTATTATAAAAAAAAAACAGCGATAACTGGAATAATACCAAAGCCAGCACCGTTTTGGACCCTAAACTGAATTAAGAAATAAACAATGCCTGAATGGCGTTGTTGATAACTTATCCCTACTAATATTATAATTACTATATTATTATTATTGTAATATATTTGTGCAGTCACTCTACTTTTATTAATCTGTTATAAAATCTTGAGTGTTCATGCATGTTTTGAGAAAGAGTGACCGATTTATCATTGATTGTTATTATCTTCTATCTTATCGAATGAATCGCGGGGAATTTTATCAACTCCTTTGTTTGTTGTAAGTTTACGTAGTGTAATATTTATTAGGTTATTAGCAACAACGTGTTTGAATACGGATGAATAGAGCATAAATACAACAACAAACTGTTTTCATACGATATCATTATTGACTAACAAATACGTTTAAAATTTCTTGTTTGTTTGAACGCGATAATATCTGGATCTACCGGTATGATTACAAAGAATCCTGTTCGTAATGATAAATTTATTTATTGTGGAATGTTTTGTTATAATTAAAATCACGCTGCGACTCTCAAGAGTCAATCAAATAGGGAAAATAACACGAAGGAAGAACCGTAGGTGTTGGGAATCTATGTCAGAAGTGCCCATATCTTCTACTAGTACATCCAATTCCACGTTACTTCGAAACAGAAACAATTCCAAATGCAAATAGTCATATCAGCTGTTAGATGTCCATCCCATAATTAGTAAGCGTAGTGGCAATAGCTGAGCGTAGCCTCATTACGATGGATATACCGCCACCTGTTAGAACCGGTACCTCAATCGCCTCTTACCGGAGGTTCTACAAGGATGCAACAACTGTAATCTTTTATGCCAAAATGTAGAAATACTTTCGACTTTCGTCTTACTAAAAGCAAACATTAAAGAGATACAGTTGTTTTCCTGGTCGTCCCGGGAGCCCTACTCCTATCGTCACTTCCAGTTAGGGCTGCCAGGTGAATACATAATCATTTCCAATACTACTAATTTAGCAAACCAGCACATATATGTATCATTAGAAATATTATATACTAGCTTTCCTCCCGCAACACTGTTGCGTGGTCTTTACTTCATTTATCATCCCTGAGGATCTCTTGTTATTAGGGGAAAGACTATGCCGCTCCCTGGTTGGTAAAAGAAAAACTATAAGCCACATCTAACCCACAGGAACATGCTTGTGGGATAAAAAGTGGGCCATATGTTACTCAGAAATATCAGTAACTCCAGTGCTAGTTAGCGTAACACACACACAAGTTAGCCACGCGCTGGTGATGGTCATTTCTAGCGTCACCGGAGCGTATAGACGCTCGTATCACAAGGATATCACTTCGGTGACGCTTACCGTCACTCAGCTCACACCGTATGCTTTTTACGGGCTTAGTAATAATACAATCCCTACTAATCCCTACTATCCCTACTAACATTATAATTGCGAAAGTAACTCTGTCTGTCTGTTACGCTTTCCTGCCTAAACCTCTCAACCGATATTAATGAAATTTGGCACAGACAATCTTTAGACCCTGAGAAAGGACATAGGCTATTTTTTTATTCGAAATAAGGGTTTTAAGGGGACGAAAGGAGGGATGAAAAGTTGTATGGAAGTATCGCTATTTTTAGAGCTAGAAACTTGAAAGTTATTTTTCAGGCCATTGATTCGATATAAATAAACATGACATTCAAAGTTTATATAAGTTAAAGTAAAGAGGTATGGTACCCAAAAAAACTATTCCACGCGGACGAAGTCGCGGGCACAGCTAGTAAAAAATATAAATAATATTCAAGTCTATATGGTAGGGCGCGACAACCCTATTCTCAATCTCCGAAAAACACAAAGAAAAAGGGGGGTAGGGGGTGGGGGTGGCATGAATTATAAGCTTGTTTTTGTGTCCGAGCTAGACAATATCAGCAATTTCTCGGGAATAACACCGGGGTGTCGATAACACTAGAGATGTATCAATGGAATGACGTGAAGTACTGCGGGTATGTTATGTACTATCGGCGCCCCGCGGTGTTGCATTTGCAGCTTGCTTTCCAGTGAGAATAATAAATACTAAAAGCTCAAGTTACTTCTCATAACATCAGCTACCTGCCAGTGAAAGTCCCATTCAAATCGGTCAATTATTTTCATATCGATTGTTATTACTTTTGTATAGTGTCTAACTTATCATTTATCATTATAATTCCCAAGAAAGGGGGAATTCTACTCAAAATTTGTGCGACGTAGCATCCCCCCCGTCGTGAAAGCTGCTCACTGCGATTGCTAACACGTTTGCCCAACGCGGCAATTGTGGGCGAAATTCCAATCCATTTTTTTTGGGTAGGACTATGTCCTGCAGTCCACTTCCAATGGCTGGTATGATAATGCTTTCTAGAAGGAAAACGTTAGTCAAGGATAGTATAATAAATTTTTTAATTACCAATAAAAAAAACATATTTATAGACAATTTTGACTGGAGGTTTATTGAAAATATTTTAATCTGTAGAACAGAAGTTGATATTTTTTTAACAAATTGCAAAAAAAGTGTATAGTGATCGTCGAGTTCGGAAACCGGAAATTATTCGCTCAAAAATATTCCGAAAAATTTTCTCAATTTATAGTGTTAATATTTGTTTTTTATGATGAAATGTTTTTTTATTTTATTTACAGAAAAAAATTGGAGCATTTTTTAAACTTTGAACTCCTATTTTGCACCCTGAAGTTGTTTTTAGGAGCATGTATTAAAATTATTGCTATTATAAAAAATTTTCTAATAAACTCTGTACTCTGGGTTTTTAAAAAAAATAATGATGTGCATGTACATTTTGAACAACTCAACTGCCCAAATTTCTCGTTTCTACCTTAGCAGATACGTCTGTATGTCAGTGGGAACTTCTTATATGTATAGATAGATAGATAAATAACCAATTGTATCATACTTTCAGCTTAAATAATATTAAATACTGACACGAATAATCTACAAAAAATACAATAAATTATATGAGCAATTTAATTGTAACCTCATACGGAAGCAGTAAAGATTTTAATCTAGTTTGTGTCTGTACGCTCGTGTCATTACTAAGATATTACTAGCGTGTCACCTGTGACCTGAAGACACTGAGTCACATTACCCAGTAATTTCACTGCCTCTGTCACTCTTCAAACCGGAACGCAGCATTTCATTCGCTGATATTTGGCAAGAGAGGTACTAATACAGGCGACCTTTGTAATAGGTCTACCTCTAGTCGACTAGGTAAAGACCTTTGAGCTTTCGAGAGCTATTTAATACATTGATATATAAAGTTTTCCTTTGTGTATCTTTTGTTATATAAAATTTTCTTACACAGTGTACTGCACTCCTTTGAAATGAATCTTGTTATATATTCGGCGGATCTAATAATCGGTTATTATCTATTTTTTTTAATCCTTAAGTGGTAAGAAAAGTCCAGTATTTTTCTTTTTTCTTCATCTTTGAGACTCCTTATGCTTATCTTAATTTTTTTTATGATGTGAGATAAAAATACATTCATTCTAAATTTTCATCTTTCTACTACAAACTTCTAACATGCACGCAATGGCGCTTGAGTCACATTTTTATTGCAGACAAACTTTTGCCAGACCAGCTACTAAATTAACATCTCTACTAATATTATAAATGCGATAGTGACTGTCTGTCTGTCTGTTACGCTTTCCCGCTTAAACCTCTTAACCGATTTAAATGAATTTCGCACAGACAATCTTTAAACCTTGAAAACGGACATAGGCTTTTTTTAATCCGAAATAAGGGTTGTAAGGGGTCGAAAGGGGGGATAAAAAGTTGTATGAACGTATCGCTATTTTTAGAGCTAGAAACTTGAAACTTATTTTGCAGGCCACTGATTCGATATAAATAAACATGACATTCAAAGTTTATATAAGTTAAGGTAAAGAGGTATGGTACCCAAAAAAAACTATTCCACGCGGACGAAGTCGCGGGCACAGCTAGTTTTTGTATAAATTGAATTGTAATGTTAGGTAAATTAATTCATGTTGAGGAAGCAAGTGAAGTAAACCAGGGTCGACTAAATACCACCAAGATCTAAAATGAGCTAATTGTTCTGGTATTAAAAGATATTTGAAAGAAAATGGTATGAGTCTAATTATTATTTTTTATCCGTGGATGGTTTCCTGTCTCACAGGAACCACAGTCCTGGATGGTCACCATCCAAATGTAACTAAACACCGTCCCAATCTATACGAAAACTATATATACGATTGTTTTTGTGTTTGCTACGATTTCACGGTTTATGTGGTAAAATATTATTTACTAATTTTGGTATGAGAATAACTTGTGTAAAATGTTAAGTCTTAATTATAAATAAGTACAACCATCTATATTCTTTACTAGCAGTGCCTGCGACTGTCCGCGTGGAATATTGCCATTTTCGATGCCAACACTGAAATAATTTTTCAAATCGGACCAGCAGTTTCTGAGATTATCGCGTTCGAATAAACAATTTTTTTTGCATTATAATATTTATGTATAGATTGTTGTAAGATGTGACCTTTGAGTTTTTAATTCTACCTGACTCATAGCCGCGACCTCTAGTGCTGGCTGACCCCTTCTAGAGGTCACGACCAAAAGGTCGGAAAACAATGTTTTATTGGAGTCATTAAATTATTAAAACTTTTGGGTAGATATAAGAGTGAAAGCAACCAACAAAACTTATTATGTAAAAGAAATATTATCATCATACCAGTCATTGAAAGTCCACTGCTGGAGATAGGCATTCCTTAATATACATTAATTTACCGAAAGTAAACTGCGTTCGACTGCGACTGCGTTCAGTATACCGCAGTCTAGTTAGCACTTCGACGGTCCCGATAACGCAGATGGAAGTGATCCTATCTTGTGTGCCAAAGGTCGTGGGCAGGTCACTACCCAGGACATATATTTGTATGACGTTATTTTTTGGTTTGTGTCTGGGTGTTGTATTATATTTTTTCAAGCGCTTTGAGCGACTTATCATAGAGTCAGGTCAATGTATGAACTGTTGTAGAAATTTACTTTACTGCCCGGAAAGAGAAATCGGGTCGCTAACAACACGAACAACACAGAAGAACATTGGTTATTCATCTCTTTGATGTTTTTCAGAAATTTCATTTGTTGTGAACGTCATGAATGCGATGGAGGTCAAGAGACTACCAGGCAGGATAAACTTAACAAATAGCAACACAATTAACCATAGAAAAAACACTTTGTCTCCAATTTCAATGGCCGAACCTTTTCGACGCTCTATTCTAGTTAGTTTTCAAGTTAAGTTACACTGAGTCATTCGTTTCGTCGGTGGCTATTTAATCACGGAATGTCGCAGATTCGATTCATAACTTGTAACTATATGAGGCTTGATACTATATTGAAACGTTTTAAGTAAAAGGTATGCTTAACCAGGTAGGAGTGGTACTAAAGAAGGGCAAGGTCAGAAGTTCCAAGAATAAACGAGCGTGTATTAAAGGACTGTTGTGAGGAAAGGCGACTGGAGTATGCCGAAATCGTATCAAGTAGAGGTCCATAGTCTGCCTACCCACTAATGGGACACAGGCATGATGTATGTATGTGCATGAAAAGTATTGGTATATAAAACAAAATAGATACAAATTCTTTATTTGGAATCATATTTGATTATTCAAACAAGTATATTATAAATAGATGAACTTATCGAAATTTATTTTTACACAAAAAAACCTTTTTACGTACTTACGTCATAGACAAAAGAAACAGAGATTACATATTTCCTATACACAAACTTCTTTAAAAATCTATCTCTATTTCAATAATTCATCGAAAACAGGCATTTCAGATGTAAAAATACACATTTTTTTTACATATCACGAGCGGGAAACAAGGCAAGCAAGAATATTACGACATCAAACAACAAACGTATTGAAATATAAAATCAACCATATATCTATGCAAATGCGTTTCTGGTTGTCCGTCATTGCATACGGTCAAGGGCAAAACCGCGGTATTTTTCGCATTATCTCTATTACCGCCTACCTCACGCGTGGGAGGTATAAACCCGGCTGCATTACCAGAGAACACGTACAAAATAAATGCTCTGAGAAGCAAGAGGGGACCAATAATTTGATTAATTATCATCGTGCCTAATGAAGACCTAGGTAATGAGGTGAAGCTATTTAAGTAAATTAGATAAAATTAAGGTACGAAGCAAGTTTAACTTTCTATGTATTTCAGAGCGGTAAACGTTCCATGTAATGCCTAGGTTTCTAGCGTGTAGGCTTTAGGGCATCTGTTAGGACTATTACTATGGTGTCCACAGATATGTTGCAGAATAATTGAGATTGTAAAGAAGTTATTGCTGCTTTGAATTGTCTATGATTATTTTGAAAATCGCGTCTCTCTTTATTACTAACGATAGCGTATGCAGAAGACAATATGCAAAAATTTATTATACTAATATTATAAATGCGAAAGTAACTCTGTCTGTCTGTCTATCTGTCTGTCTGTCTGTCTGTTACGCTTTCCCGTTTAAACCTCTCAACCGATTTTGATGAAATCTGGCATAGACAATCTTTAGACCTTAAGAAAGGACATAGGCTATTTTTGAACTCGAAATAAGGGTTGTAAGGGGTTGCAAGGGGGGATGAAAAGTTGTTTGCATGGATCGCTATTTTTTGAGCTAGAAACTTAAAACTTATTTTTCAGGCCATTGATTCGATATAAATAAACGTGACATTCAAAGTTTATATAATTTGAAGTAAATAGGTATGGTACCCAAAAAACTATTCCACGCGGACGAAGTCGCGGGCACAGCTAGTTATATATATATAAGAAGAAGCTGACCGACTGAAAATCAACGCAGGGTCTAAACTATTAAGGGCTAAATCTTGAAACTTTGCACAGGGGTTCATTTGATAAAGAGAAGAAGTACAAAATAACATTATTTTTGAAAACTCTCTTCTTAAGGGGGCAGAACGGGGTTGCAGTTTGTATGAAACATTGCTGTTTTTAAAGTGATTCGAATGAAATTCAGCATGAAAGTTCTTGATCAAAAGTCATAAAACTCGTGGGAAATGTTTTTTAAAGGGGATAAAACTGGGTGCACTTAGTGTTAAGCCTCTTATATTATTTATGAAATTATATATCTATATATATAAAAGGAGAAGATGATTGGCATATCAAAATGATACTAAGTTTGTTCTAAAACTCATCAAAATGTATAAACACATGTCTCTAGAGTGGCTGCATCAAGGTGAATAATATATTTTTTTGTTGTGAGTAAAAAGTTAGTGTCAGATTTGTACTGGATAGGGAACTATGTCCGTAAATTGTATGGTATGTATGTGGTGTATTGTATGTAGGGACCAAGGAACGGGAACAACTGGATATTTTTTATGTACCCCAGAAGAGTCAGAACAGACCTCTGATTGTCTATACTATAATAATATAATAATACTGTCTTTGATAAGAACATAAGTAAGATCTCTCTAGAAATCGATTCCGGAATAATATTGACAACTTGACCTCGCTGATACAGCTTTGCCAGCTAACTCCAACATCATTGCCATTTAGTTTTTGATTCAGCAAATTTTACAGGAACACGTAGCTTGGTTTTGGATGTGGGTACAATACAGCTTCAATTTATTTCTTATCATCACAAGATGAGATGAAATTTGCTTGTGGTTTTTTTAACCACCAATATCAGATTAGGTTATATTCATATCTAAATTAGATGTATTTCAAAGTATAGGAGACACAGGTTTTTTTTTATTAGACCAGGTCAATTAAGCCTATAGACGCTCATAATATCACAAGGATATCACCAGCGCTGCCGACCTTGTGATTTGGAGTTACTATGTCACATTGCCTCTCTCACCTTTTAAACTAGAACACAGCAATACGAACATTGCTATTTAGCAGTAGAGATAGGTGAGAGTGAAGTAACCTTAGTAGATATGTCTACCTTATGTAAAAGTTTCTGTAACGGCTCCTAGAGAATTTTTATTCTTCAGACTTTGTGTTAGTTTACTGATTCATATAAAATAATTAAAAAAGACTATCTTTTTGCAATAACAAACAAGCGGTAATGACCTTGAAACCCCATCATCGATGGAAACTCGACATTTCTTGATTATTTCACAAACCCTCAATAATTGTCGCATTCCACCAACAACGTACAGACGTCCACATCACGAGAGTATCATAATTAACCCAGTGATGGATGGACTCGGTAAACACGAGCCACTTCATAAGCATGATGAATGATCAAGACCACAACATAGTAATGATTTTCCTGTCCTTGAAACTTGCCCAGTATATAGCTATATATATATATATTTTGTCTCGATATATAAAGCGTTATGATGGTAGTGGTGAAGGAGGCAGTGATAACTGGATGTCTTCTTCGAAAATTGGATTAAGTTAGAAGCAAGCTTTCACGACAGCGATAATTCATTGACGAAGTCAAGAATGTGGCGTGGCCCAATGGTTGTAACAGCTTGTATGAATCATATTATTCCGTTAATGTGTTCATTCTTTTTAATTACACCAGCTCGATATAGTAGCGTACTAGTATACACAAGCAATTTGTCGACCTTATGATTTGAAGATATGTCACATTACCCATTAATTTCACTGCCACTCTCACCTTTTAAACTAGAACACAGTTATACGAATACTGCTATTTAGCGGTAGAAATAGGTGAGAGTGAGGTACCAATGCTGACGACCTTTTGTGAGGTGTACCTTATGTGCTACATGACCGGAATAATCACTATATATAGGTACCTACATAGCAACAGCATGACATCGATACGTGGATTGAACGCCACGCGGCTTCAATCCATAGAATCTATGCAGGAGGCCTCATTAGCCGAACTAGTGCCGACGTGTGACCATGTGACTTCTGTTGACATAACTGCCATCACAACAAATTGGAGCACGGCGCGTGTAGTTCACAGTGAGTTTTACACGAGTGCCTACATCTAATGAGTTTCAAGATACCGATGATCGCAGCAGACCACTGATAACGAATACGTCACATCCACGCGGCTGGGCCACGTTGTCACATGACATGACTAACAGACAGTTTAGGCAATGAGTGCCGATAGCTACCTTGTGACGATGTCTATCAACACCTCTCGTGATGGCGTCGACCACACCATAATACACTAAAACACTACACAAATAATCCACCTGCGAACCGACAGCACCATCTCACAAACGGATAAGGACCTCAATATACGTTCCCGAATGATAACGCGGCCAAACAAAAAAAAACCGGGGGTCCTAAGAAGGTCGAATCTGGTATTTTTTTCTGAAAAGCTGGCAACGTCGCGTCAGTCGCCGGACGGACCGCGCGTTCGGCCCGCGCGCCGCTCATTGGCCAAATGCGTCGGCGGCCATCATTGCGCGCCGGCCGTTCGCCCAATGACGCCGCGTCCCGCACGCCCCGCCCACATCCTCTCGGCTTGTTGAATGAATTTCGCGGCAGTCGTGCCGAGATACCCCAGCAGTGAACACGCGTACATTTCAACTTAGAATGGTTTCGTAAACAAGGAAGCTGTGAACGACAAACTGAGTGACCACATGATAGGGCGCGATGAAATGAAATTACTTAATAAATGCAATAATTAGTGCTTAACATCGATGCAAATGTAATCTATTAGGTTTCTATAATATAAAATATCATAATTTTTTTATGATTTTACTACAAAAACCAGTGTAGAGAAATAAGCAACAAAAAATAGAAAGTGAAAATAAAGCAAAACCCACGTGACACTTAGTGATTCTCTTAGAAAAATCAAGACCAAAATAAAAAAAAATAAAACGCGTAATTTGTCAAAACATGCTAAAGCTTACAAATTTTGAATTCGTTTCTAACCTTCCAGGGGTATACCTGTAACAAGAAAATTATTTAACCGTTAAAACAAGCTTGTGAAGTGATGATGAAATTTAAAAAAAAATCACATCTTGGGAAGAGGAAGCAAATCGTAAGCATTAGGTTGAATCTCCCTAAGAATTATATTTATTTCCTTAGTGATTTTGCCAAACAAATTTCATAAGAGTTCCAAATTAATTTTATTATCCAATAGTCTCGTTTGTCGCACAGTGTTGCCAACTAAGCGTGGTCGCTATCACGCTTCGTAATAATACATCTGTAAAAACTACGGTTGTACACGGGGCCTCGTCTGAGAATGGAAATATGATAGATGAAAATGTGTTCCTTTTTAGATTCGCAACCATTATGTGGAGTTTTTACGTAAGTGAAAAGGATATAAAAAAATAAATGCATTATTATTCCTACAAAGACGGTTCATAAAGAAAATGGTGGCAATTTTGACATTTCTAAAAATGAACCCTCACAATTTTGAGAAATACCTAGTTTCAAGTGAGAAAAAGACATTAACTAAACATATTTTCGACATCGGTACAAAAATGTTAACAGTGAACTAATTTTTTTTTCATATAGAAACGTAGTGTTTCATAGCGAACAATAGCTATCTACTGTTACAAAATGTATTAATTCAACCAGATAAGATAGGTAACCATTGATAGCCATTTCGTCACATAACAACTGGCTCGATTCTATTATTCAATTTTATAGCCCCCGCCCGGTCGACGTTTATATATTCTGTATATATCATGTTATCTATATATTCGATGTTCTTAAAAATCTCCGTTACACCAAAGGTTAAACAAGTCGGGGCAAGTTAAAAAAGTCCTCTAAATGAGTGATCTAAATTGAGAATGGAGACACCACATTCAGCGAAACGAAACGATTTGTCTCAACTCGTATGTGTGTGTGTCTCGTGCATGTGGGAACGCGTAGGTATGCATGCGCGCTAGTCTCTACGTCACACACACAACCTCTTACAAACACAATCATACACGATCACACACACACGTTCTAGACACCGCAAAATAGACCTTTACTGTGGGCCGCGTTCACCTGTTCCGCCACGTCCACTAACAATGTATTGTCGTTGAATAAATAAAACCATAGACAAATGTTTCGATATTAATCAAGACATAAAGCATGGCACAATGACTAATAAAATTAACATTTTATGTCCTCAATTTGCGCGCATGAATGAACTTATTTGTATGGACTTGTAGTATAGACAATGTTAAAGGCATCTTTATGCTTATAATTCGGAGAACATTTCTAGAATAATAGTGGCACAACATAACCTTTTTTCCCTGTTTTGCTCCGTTAAAAGTTCTCCAATGTAGTTTCCTACCTACCTGCCTATCTCGTGATGAAACAAAAAAATAGTGGAATGGGGATTTCTCTGCTCGAAAAGGTCTAAACGTGTGTAGCAGCCAATGGCGTTTGTATTTTGTAATACGTCGGCATCAACATTACAAAGCGGACCGAAGCCGGATAAATATAATAGGGTTTCAGATAATGACATCTGCAAATAGTTCTTAGAGAACCCTCTATTACAATTATTTATAGACGGCTGGTTGGAACTTATTACAGTTTGCGCAGAAATACAATAATAATAATTCACATCACATCTCATACTTTGCCCTGACTCCGAGTTAAGTCGCTAATAGCACTCGTGTTACCGGTATAATACAATAGAGGCATCACATAAATACATACTTAACACCCAGACATAGAACAAACACAAATACTCATCATATAAATATTTGTCGTGGATGGGGAGGACCCTTGGCGCCAAGATAGGAAGACCACCGAATGCCGATCAGGCCCTAGTTTGTAATAAACTATCGAACAGATTTTGGAACGCTTTACCAAGAGGTCTGGATGTTTGCAGCTTGCATCCAGCGGGTCATACGGTTCTCGTCAGACACGTCCACCATGTGGGTCGACTTCCTACCCTACTCTGCTCTTGATTTGTGTACTCTCTATTTCAGAATCCTACGGTGACATTTGACTGACTGACACATTAACGTAGGGCCTAAACTATAGTAATTAGAAATTTGGCACGGCGGTTCCTTTTAAAAAATAAGATAGCAGCAAAAAAAGGTTCTTGAATGAAAAAAAATCACCCCCTAAAGGCCAAAGAGGTAAAAGGGGGCAAAGTTAGTATGAAAGTTCTACAACTTCACGGAGGTGTTTAATTTATCTCTGACATGTCGGCGACAGTTATGGAGACTTGACAGTAAAGCGATTGTGGGTTACCAGTGTAAAATATTGAAAATAAAATGTTGTCATGTCGCAGAGTGAGCGGTATATGGCTAGTTTCCAAGTAACAATTTTAGTCCCAATAAATCCGAAACTACTGAACGAGTTGAAATTGGTTAGCAACTACGAATGTCTAAGTAATTTTGAAAGTAATGATAATTCCATGCAATGGCCATATCTGTATGGCGTTCAGATCAGATGATTCTTTTTTCATTAAGAAACTACTTACCAACGGTTTTTGTATATCAAAAATCGCACATAAAATGTGAAATATAATAAACCGTTTTTTAAAACCGTTTAAAATAATTTTATTATTAGTGAATGCTTAAATGTTTGCAAATATGAATAAATTTTCTCGTTAATGATTTTTCAATGATCTTTCACACCAGAAATGACTGGAAATAATAAATGTAATATGACCCAAGCATGTTCTTTCAAATACACACACTATGTTTTAATTCTCTTAATAAATAATATTATTTTTATTCGAAACTTACGAATAACGCACAAATTGTTATGTTAAAAACAAATCAAAACAGGCGTTTAGAAATATTGAAATAAAAGTACTTCTAAATTTCACTAACTAAAAATAGGCTTGCCTTTTGTTTTTTTGGCACCTGACAATAATAACATCATCACACTTCAATAAAATTTCCATTCACATTAACGTGTCGGTGCGAAAAGATATTCTTAAATAACACAAGTCAACACGAATTTTGAGTCTGAGTTTTGTACCTCTGATTTTGATTACTTATGCCTAACTAATTAAAGAAAAAAAAATTTTATCTAATAAAGTTTGCTTTTGTAGTTACTAAAACGAAATTTTAATTTTTATGAAAAAGCTCTATTTCTTAATTTCAATTATATGTAAAAGGAAAACAGTTTTGAATTCACATATTTTTATTGACTTTAATTATACAAGACGGCATAAATAGTAACCCACAAATACAAAAAAGAATACAAAAAAGACTTTAAAAATGAACAGATTTGGTATTTCTTCTGTGTAAGTTGGGACTTTTTCGTATGAGCCCCCAAATGTAGTCACCCATCATATTTTCATTATATTGTCCTTGATAACGCTTTTTGAAGTTCATTATATCCTGGTGGAAACGTTCCCCTTGCTCTTCTGAATATGCACCTAAGTTGTCTTTAAATCTATCCAAATGAGCATGTAGCATGTGGACTTTCAAAGACATTCTGCAACCCATAACTTTGAAGTTGTGAAGCATATCAGTAATAAGCTCCGTGTAATTTTCTGCCTTTCTATTGCCAAGAAAGCCATGAATCACTGCTTTAAGGCTGAGCCACGCTTGTTTTTCGTGCGTACTGAGGAGCTGTAGGAATTGTTCACTGGCTATAATTTTCTTTATTTGTGGACCGATGAAAATACCAGCTTTAATTTTAGCCTCTGACAATTTCGGGAAAAATGATTTTAAATATTGAAAGGCCTCAGAGTCTTGACGCAGAGCCTTTACGAACTGCTTGATCAGACCTAATTTAATGTGCAATGGAGGCATTAAAATATGATCGGGCTTCACGATTGGTTCATTTTTGACATTATGTTGTCCTATTTGAAACTCGCTCCGTTGTGTCCATGAGTGCTGCTGGTAGTGAAGTGCATCGGCTCTACTATCCCATAAGCAAATGTAACACGGATATTTAGTGTACCCGCCTTGCATTCCCATCAGAAATCCAACTATTTTAAAATCCCCTATCACTGGCCAGGCGTACTCTTCATATTTTAAAACTTGAAGCACCATTTTAACGCTCTCGTAATTTTCTTTTAGCATTACAGAATGAGCAAGGGGAAGAGATGGAAATATATTTCCATTATGTAGAAGAATTGCCTTAAGCTTTCACACCTACAGCCCCTCCTGCCCCTCTCCTGTATCTTATATGCAACGGCTCCTAAAAAAACTGCTAAAATACTATAATATTCGTTTTACATTGTGTAAAGGTACAAAAGCAAACTTTATTTTTTATAAATGGAGTTTTTGCTTTTTTTTCGATGTATATAATCAGAAAATATTTACTAAATAACAGACTCAAAGAAAAATATTTTTTTTGTTGACTTGTGTAATTATCGGCAAAGGCATTACGTACACGCGGCCTTAACCAAATTCTTTTACCACGAAAGCCCGCATGTTCCAAACGAATAATATTTCGCAGAAAGATGAAATTCTGGCCGAAGGTCCCTCATATTTCTGGGGGTCGTAATTAATCTGGAGGGCAAACCAGAGGTCGCCGGTTGCTTAGCAACGGAGCGCCGGATCTCCACCGCGTGTACATTTTTTATTTTTATTTTTCATGACAATGTGTGATACACTACCGTCAGTTATTTTATGCCTTTACTTTTAGCATTATCTGGTACCTCCGACTTCGTATGTATCCAATATATAAACGGTAAGTTGGTGTGTATGTTCGTATGCAAGATAAACAGTATATCTACTGAATAGATCTTAATAAAACTTAATAATCAAATTGAATATTGTTAATCGACACAAGCGGTCACCATCGACTTTATCTAATAATAAGTCATTTTAGCCATCCTTTCATATTGAATATTCCCGGAGGAAATGTTTTCCTGTATAAAAAGTAAATATATATTTTCTCAACCCTAAATTATTACCATTAAATCAGTACCAGGTTACATATCAGGTACCGTACGCTTTTAAGGGAAAACACTTATCCTTCGTGCAATTTACCGCGATCTATCTATGTACAAAGTTGCAAGGTTCGCGGAGCCGTTTAGGCGTGATTAATAACAAACATCTGTCTTTTCGCATCTTAATACAAAAATTAAACTAAAAATACGAAGCATAAAGCCTGAATGCTTGGACTGATTTCGTCAGTTCTTCTTTTATTTATTTTGCTATTGTTAGGAAAATATATTTATGAAATAAAATAATAAGACAGATACGCAGAAAATATTGAAAGTTTTGCCCATAATTGCCGCGCTAGGCAAGCGTATTAGCAATCGCAGAGCGCAGCTCTCGCGATTGAGATGCCGCTGCCCATACCCGCCCTATGCATTTGAGCTGCACTGTTTTGGATAGATATACCGCCATCTGTCGGTTTTGGTACCTCCTAATAATATACATGTTACTATAATTCTAATGCATCAGCCTACACGACAGACCATGTTTTTTACTATGCATACTTTCGTCACATGTTTGTCATCTAATAATAATTATAATACATTATACTTATATTGAATCCTAAAGAAAAGAAGAAAAACTAAACCAAACCAAACGGTATGAATCTGAATTGATAAATTGAAAAAAAAATTAGCCCGCTTAATAAGCAACATCTCTCTTCAAAGTTTTTGATAGCGTTCGTCAATGTCACCCACTGGAAAGTTACAGGGCAGGCGGGGCAGGGGCGACTGAGAAATGGGGGTGAGGGGAGGTGACATTGACAAACTACTAGTGGGACAGGCTCAAATTAAGCGGCAGTAGTTCGATGAGTGACACGGTCTAGCAAATGGAATCTGCAGTGTTGGGAGAGAATTGATTAATTATATATTTAAAAATATATCATTCCAGCCATTGTAAATCCACAGATTGACATATGCCTCCTCAAGAAAAGGGGGAATTTTGTCCATAATTGCCGCGTTGGGCAAGCGTATTGGCAATCGCAGAGCGCAGCTCTCGCGACGGGGATACTTCTGCCCATCCCTGCCCAGTACAATTTGAGCTGCACTGTTTCAGATTGATATACCGCTATCTGTCGGTTCGGTTTTGGTACCTCAGTCGCCTCTTACGATATTTGGCACAGGGGAAGGTACTATTCAACACTGCAGGTACCTCACGGTAAGAGTACGACGGTAAAGGTACGATACTATATGCTCTCTAAAAGGAAAAAAAATAGTTTAATAAATTTAGACATCTCATACGTAGACCTGTTTGCACGCGTGTTACGGACATCAGACAACAGAGGAATCACAAATATAATACTTACACGAATATATCATTTAAATGTTTGTCCTGGGTGGAAACAAATAACAGTCCATTAAGTGTTCAGTCGATCAAAATATCAACAAATGGAGATAAATTAATTTCCAAGTATCTCTGGAAACTAAGAGAAATGTGATTTAATTTTTAAATTTTACGGACGCAAGAAATTATCAAATCAATGTTTTCTCTTTGCCATAATTATTATGATTTGTCTAACAACATGGTCAGTTGCCTAAAAAAATATCTTAAAACAATTGTTTCACAGTTTCTATAGCAGTTTTATATGACATTCTCATTTCTGTATTGAATGTATGCTAAAATTTACTTAAAAAAACTACGTTTTACCAAGTACTAGTCAATTTTCAAAAAATATCCCCACGTAAACTGGAGCGATCGGTAAGAAAAAATTGTATTGTTTGTAACAATTAAACTCGGAAACGACTGGACCGATTTCAAAACTCTTTCACTAATGAAATTTTACATTATTGGAAAATTGTATAAGCAATATTATATCTAAATATTATTAAGGGGAAACGAACTACTAGGCTGAAACCGCGGGGCGGAGCTAGTTACAAAAGATCATGCTAGTTTAATTTTTCCTTTTTTTTAAACAACAGCAGACCCAAAGCAGTACCCTGACGCACTCCGAAAATATACATAGAAATATTTGCCTAGCACGCAGCTATAAAGTTACACGATAAATTGGAACAGCTGATTTTCTGATCCCCGAACACCCCTTCAAGGTCCTTCGACTCGGGGGTGGGTGTCCCTTCGCTCGGGTGGGGTGGAAACGCAAAAATTCCATTTGCACCCCTCCTGGAGTGACTGGGGCGTGCTTACTTTTTGTCGGCCAGTGAATGTTTTGCATTTATATTTTTCTATTTTCAGAACATCAGATGCTTTATGAATTCACACACTCATAAATTGATCTGACTAATATTAGCTTATAAAATTAGCTTGAAACACATATATTATGAAAATAAGATAATAGAGGAATTACAATTACTAAATAAAAAAAATTACATACACATTTAACACCTAGAGAAGAGAAGTAAGACAAAGGTTGGTTCTCGGTGGCGATCGACCCATGGTGCACAAGATATCAGACAGATGATATATAGACACAATCGCACACTCGTTATCGACCACGTCAAATATGAAAAGTATTAAAAATTATACATCTATATAATTTTACCTAACTGTCAGTAAGATTAAGTTTCTTGAATAAAAAAAACTAAAAAGTTAACACTGAATGTAAAATAAAGAAGATTTTAGTCTTATCTATATTAATATTATAAAAACGAAAGCGTATCTGTCTGTTCGAAGACACAGGCGAAGCCGCGAATTTCAAGCTAGTATTAAGTCTACAATAAAAAGCTATCTTCATTTATACGTCCAGAGATTCGCAAATGAAAGAAAAATGGCGTCTCAGTTAGAGATTTCAAATGTATCCCTAATTAAGCGCTAATGAGGCGTGAATAAGTTGGAATTCTCAATGCTTTGTTGCAAGTTATTTTAATAAACTTTATTTATGCACATCCCGACCGTAAAATACAAGAATTCAAGGAAACTTTATTTTTACATTATGCTAAAACATTTCTGCAGAAATAGACGTAACAGCTAGCATTTATATTTTCGCCCTTTTTAATATGAATTCGAAATTACCGGATAATTATAAATATATGAACCTTTAAAATATCAGTTCAAATTTACCATAGAGACCAGTTTATGTAACAAATAGAATAGGATAATTTAAAGATTTTTTGTGTTCAATTTCATCAAAATCTATTCAGCTTAATGCGTGACAAACATCCTATCAAACGCTTGTATGTTTAAAATATTAAGTAATAAACTAAGCAATTCAATAAATTAAATATAATTACGAGGTGGTAACCCTAAGCAACGACAACTAAGAATAGAAAATATTTAAAAAAAACAAGTTCTATAAAATACAAGTATAAAACTGATCTTGTTGTTTGACCTTCCGACTACATAATACATATGTAGTCAATTTAAACAACACATGTAAATACTGTTTTCCGTCGAATGGCATAACTTTACTTAAATGTTACCTAACAATTGTTTAGAGATAGCAAGCTTAAGTCATTGAGATAGTACAAGTATTTTTATGTGAAGGTATATTTCTATAGATCGCACAACTGCAGTATGGTGCAAATTTTGTGGCCAGTCAACGCTGTGCCAAGCTCCACTCGTAACTTGTTATTTTGTCTCGAACAATTCCAAATAGCCCGTGCCAACACACCCGTATAAACAATATTTATACAGTACGACTAAAAAGATTGGAATAGCAATGAGAGTCAGCCATGCGAGACGCAGAGCACTGTGTCTTGCTTGATAACTGATAACTCCGTGATTGTTGTTTTTGATAAAAATACGCACGGCGCGACGTTGCCGCACCGCGTCCGCGCGACGTTGCCGCACCTCCCACAGCCGCCATTTGCAATTCAGATGAGAGCTAGTCGGTTGTTACGCCACACACTCTCAAAATAAAAACAATGTTGTAGATATATATATTTATATATATCGCGACGAAAAGTGTTGCTAATATAATCCATCGCGCGTGAATAAACTTTTGGGCTTGCTTTAGAAAGAAGTCAATTTACACACGGTAATTAGACAATTAACAACTGGTTTTAAAATTAGCCGTTCCCACACACAGAGAGCTGACAAACGCAAACGGAATGATCCCATTTTTTGTTACGAAACAACCATTCTGGAAACTTAATATAGCCGGGACCCGCTCTCGACACATCCGTTAGACAGGTCTAGTCATTCTTGTATGCCGCACCACCTGCCTCCCTATGCTATTATAAAAGAAACTAGAAAAACAGCACTAGGTTCGTCCGAAAAAAAAAAAAAAACGTGGCCATGTGCAAAATGTTTTAGCTCAATAATGAACCTTAACAATTTCGCCGGTTCAATAATGATGGTTGAACAGGAAACTGCGAAGGCCGCGTTTACCGTCCGTCAAGCTTGACCAAGACGGTGGAATTGCGAGTAAACAAGATTTTTTCCCGCAACTTTCTACACAACGTATATATCATTTTCCATTATAAGAACACTGTAGGTACAGTATTTGAGTCAATTGTGTTCGTGGGCTGGTGTTCTTTGAATAGCGATGTTCAAGAATGTATGTAATACAAGAAAATCTCTTAATATAGCACTTGATATTAAACTAGAATGTAAACTGCGAGTGGTATTGCCCATTCTAGGGCTCCGGAGTGATCTTAAAGCCGTGTCCAATAGACCAGTAATTACGGTGTCAGAGAAGGCAGACTCGTTCAGAGCGATGTTATTCAAGTCGCCGCGGTCGGATCGAGTTCCATGGACGGATGTTATAGACTTTCACGAAGCCCTGCCAATTTATACTGGAGTACTCGATTTTTTGTTTAAGACCACACAATACTTCACCCGATCACGTGTATAGAAATACGGTTGTAGCGAAATGCGTACCGGCGATTAGCCGTGCAGCAAAAAAAAGTTGATCATAAATAAGAACAATAAGAACAAAATCTATTTCAGTTATGATCGTCTCGTATTAAAACCATGAGGCTACAAATATAAAACAGACATAGTGCGGACGGATGGACAATAAAACTTTATGTATTGAATGAAATTGAAAAACTTTCAAGAGAAACTATCTGACAGCGTAGTAAACGATCCAGTGGATTTATGCCAGAGATAAATAACGCGAAAACATCGCACCATGCCAAAACTAGTCGGCATGGAAGCCCCGTAATAATACATACATCAGCGACCCACTCGTATTTTGATCGTTTCACTAGTAAGAACAATTTAAAAAATCCTTATGTATACCTTCCATGTATCAGATTGCTTATGTATATCGCAACTGCATAGATAAAGCCCGTAATAGTTTACATTTCAACATTGAGGCAATGTTTTCGAGCGCGCGCTGACGTCGTTCGTCCTTTTTAAGCCCTTGGGCTTAAGAAAATCTTTTCCCTTGTTATAAAACAGACCCTTTCCACGTTCAAAGGGCGGTTTCACTTTTCGGTAAGCCCGGTTCCCAAAATTGAGAGAGAAATATGCCCAGGACATGGATGTACCCGTCAGGGAGTATGTCGACGAGATATTCTCCTCCCGTTATCCTTGTAACTCACTTTTGAAATAAATTAGATCCGTACTCTTCGAGACAATGTTATTACCTGAAACAAAAACGGAACAACATTAAATAAATGGTTACGTTATATATGAATTATAATTAATATTATTACATGTAATAAAGATAAAATTGAGTAAAAATAAAAATATTGAAGCAAATATTCTAGCTGGTTTTATTCCAGAAGCGGTACACTCGGGGGCATTTAGATTCGGGTCATAAATTGCCATGTAGGTACTTTATTAAGATTTTATGCTCGCTCTCGCATAGTTGTGTCGTGTATCAGCGAACGTAATGAAATATGTATGCCGTAACGCCATAAAAACTCACGAGTTTTTCTGAGAAACACTCGAATCGGTTCTGGCGAAAAAACACAGCGAAGCGTACGCGGTGATAGGAAGATGGCGCCGCGACACACTCGCGTTATGGAATTATCTGCTGCTAAAACGGGTTTCAATGGCCCTACTATCAATGCGGGTTGAAAGGACTCGGTCTAGATAGGGATGGATGGGGAATGGGGGTACGGAAATCGCGCAATCAACGAGATTCCGCACCATTAGCGTCCCGTCCAAATAGCAGTTCTGATCAAACGACGAAAAATATCTCCAGCTACGTGACTTTGGAAGTCGGCTATTGCGTAGGCATATATTGATCGGATAAGTCTGGCTTGATGTTATGCTATTAAAGAGTCCGCTGGTAAGTGAAACTGAACGAGCGGTGCGGCAACGTTGCACCGCCAACTATTCGCAAACTCGACTCGTGATGCGTTTTGAATCTATAATCGTGCAAGTATTGAATTCATTAAAACTTTTATGTTAGTTGTTACTCACTAATTGAATGAATGGTATTTTACGGTTCGGGCGGTACGGAGCGGCAACGTCGCGTGGCGCCCGCCCGCACCGCACGGGCTGGCAACGTGGTGCCAGCGTATCCGTCGATGCGGCAGCGCGCCTTGCGGCGGAGCGGCAACGTCGCACTCTGATTCAGCATTTCACATTCAGGATTTAGTTTAGTTCGAGATTACATTGGAATTATTTTTATTATTACTCAGCGTCGCCTACATTTGGTATTGAATTACGGAATGTGAGTCGGCAGCTGTAGGTGTGCTCGCTCTTGCCAGTCACAGCATTAGCTGAATTGTTTGGTCGTCAAGTTCAATGATAAGTTAATATACCTACATTCACGAGACTGGGGAAAGAAAGTTGATTTGGTATTCTATTATTATTAGTGTAGAGATGAGAATGGATTGGGTTCCGCGAATCGGAAGGTCAATTATGTTTTTGCACGTGACATCATCGCGGATCTGGTTGCTATATGGTTGTAGCGCGGTGTTGCCTATTTGTGGGTCGGTGAGGACATGACGGTACATCGTGCAATATTAACTTCACTGATATAATAGTTTTTGAGTTTCTCGCGTTCACAGATATACTTTTTAACAAACTGGTGCTGAGAATTAACTTCTTGCGAATGCCTCCGTTGCCCGTACCGTACCCGCTGAACCGATTTTGATGTACTTCGGCGTACAGATAGCATGAAGAGTAATGGCTAGTTTTAAAATAAAGTTAAGTTTATTCCGTGTTTAGTATTCCATGCCTAAAATGATAAAAACAGGACCCTTATATAATCTCATTGTTGTTCGTCTACCTGTCTGTCTAGACCCTTAATCTCGAGAACGTTACGTGAAGTCAATCCCTTTAAACTAAGTAAAAATCAATATTAGAGTTATATTGAAAAAATATACAACCGTTTGTTGTAAAGAAACGCGTTTGTCGACTTTCTCAAATCATACAAAGAAAGATACAAAAAGATATATACATTGCAATGGAATAAAAAAAAACATAAACAAGTCTTTAAAAAGTAATAATCAACCCTACGAACGTTCATAAATCGGATGGGTGACCGAGTTTATGAAAATAATATCATGTACCTGCACACCTGCGAGCTGGACCCTCGGTGATCGGGTCCAGCTCGATTTAGATCTTGCTGGAGCTGCCACTCAGATGTCAGTTCCAACGCCCGCGGAAAATTAAACCATGCGTTGTTTTAATGGCAGCCCTGAGTGCGTAACGAGTCAGCCTGACTAGCGAGTCGGGAACTTGTCTGGCCCGCAGCGAAGGAGTCTACAAAGTTGCGTTTTATTAGGTCAACGAAGGTCTCCTGTAGGGTTGCCAGACGCGCTGTAATAATATTTAATTTTTATTTTATTTTTTTACTTGACACTATGACAAGTGTAACAAGGGAACACTTCTCAAAGATCTTTTTTTTAAGGATAATCGTAGCAAATGTTACACCAACTTTGAAATGCAACTTTAAATGAGCTACTTTCAATTTATAATGCGATATAAAGTTATTGTTCCATCCTTGTAGTAAATAGAGGGACAGTTAAAATTTCTTTATATTATTTTTGGACTAAACTAATACTGGCTGACTCAGACGCCGGTTCCAGGCTCTCCGGGGCAAAGAAGCCAAGCAGCTCATTTACGAGCGGTCGCGCTACTATTGTAAGGCCAAGAAGAGGATTGCATAAATTTTAAAATATTTTTTTCTCATACCTGGCACCCCTACGGATTATTATTTAAGTAGTAATGCCCTTCATTACCAGTCCCTAAGGTGGGCAACACTGTAGGACTAATTGCACTATAATTGCGCTCTCCAGACGTTTTACGAATTGCCTAATAGACATCTGACGAATGGGCACACCCCAAAGTTAGTTGATGTATTTCTTAATATGTG